>JAMLFT010006018.1:0-16682 GCA_026544285.1 Pachyrhizus erosus
GAAAGATGAAATAAAAATATAATTTAAAAATTCAATAATGATAAAAGAGGGGAGAGAGAATGATTGAATAATAAAATATTATAATATTTTTATATTTAAATTAGTAAAATAAAGAAATTTTGATTTTTTAAAATTTTATGATATATATTACTAATGTACTCAAACCGAAAAAAATGTATATTACATTACCAAATACATAAAAATATATATTTGTTTATTAAGGATTGAGTAAGAAATAGTTGGCAATAAATGGAGGACTGATTGGTCGGTGAACATTCACGTTGTCTCCGTTTTGGGATTCATTGTTTTGATCAATGATCATTCCCATTATATCAAAGCAAGGTGCAAGAAATTTGGTTCATCATCACCACAATCCTTCTCAACTCCAAAGGACTTCACCAATGTCTTATTGATTGGCTTTTCCTTGTCTTTTATCTCCTACTATAAGGAGGAGGCTTTTGCTTTTTCACCTTAAAAAACATTTGCTTCATTCTTATCATCACGTTACTATTATAGAACTCAATCCATTCAACACTCACTTCACCCTCTTAACAGTGGAAACCATGTGTAAAGAAAATGAATAGAAGAACCTTGTACTTTCTTTGCATAATCCCTGTTTCAGGGCCAAAACATAAAATATATTTGCCTTTCTTTACCCTTTTCAAATGTGCTAAATAAAAAGCATATCATAAGAGTACAAAAATGGCAGCTTTAACCCACTATATATGTATATATATTTCAATATAATTTATAAACTTTTTTTAGTCTCATCTACGGAAAAAGAGTGCAAATATCAAATTTAATTTGTTCACTCGGCTATAAATGGCAATAGCCTTTTCAATAAAATAAATTTTCGAAAGAGTTAATTAATTAATTAATTAAAACCAACAATTGTAGTTAAAATATTTTGGACTCTACTAATAAATAGTTCCAATTGAAATGTCATATTTCAAGAAGTTGGGTTAATTTACTTAATTCTTTATTATTTTCTATGACAATACGTTTGTAACATCAAAGAAATACTAATATAGAAAAGTAGAGTCAATTAATGACACGAATATGGTTAATCTTGAAAATAGTTACAATCACAAACCTCTTCCTTGTACGAGTGTATCAAATCGCAGGGAATATCAGTTTGTTATACTTAAACCAACAAAATGAAAAGAAAGGAATAGCATCGGATACTATATAAAGTATTATAACATTTAAAATCACGCTGTTATTTAATATAGCAAGGAAAATCTGAGATCGCCAAATTTTCAAGCGGGTGAGCGAAACGCGACAAATTACATTCAAGACATTTTGAATAATTAAATTCTAATGATACCTTTCTTTGAAACAAATATTTATTTTCATATGTTTTTTAAAATAATTGATAAACTCATAAATATCTTTCAGCAAGACACAATACAATTTTAGACAAGTAAATCAATGTAGACGACAAACTCTACATCGAAATTAAAAATTACTGTTTAAACTCAATCAATGTCAATTCATCTACGTCCTATATACATATTTATTTTCTTTTTTCATTGAGTCATCAAAAAGTATCTATCAATTATATTATTTTATTAATATTTTTTTAATTACATCTTTTTTATTTATAAAATTTAAATTAGAAACATTATTTTTAAAAAAATGAAGTTTAATTTCACCCAAATCAATAATATTAAAAAAATTATATTCTATAAATAATATATTAAAATAACTAATAAACTTTATTCTACTATTAATAAAATAATTAATATAATATAAAATATTAAATATTAAATCTCAATTTTTTTATTTTTTTTGAGTTATAGGAATATTTTGTCTGTGAGAACATGGGTCCTGTTTGTACAAAATAATCAGTGCCAGTGCTGAAAGTTGAACAGAAGAAAGTAAACATTGTGCATCTTCCTCTTCTCTTCTATTCTCCTTCTCTCTCTCTACCTTTGAGTTTCTTCCATCACTTCCATGCTCGCCTAGGGTTTCTCGCTCTCTGTTTCTCATCTGGATTGGTTTTTTCTGCTCTGTGGATTCCATTCGCCGAAGCACCTGTGGGGTCAATGCGCTCCGTTTCTTCGCCTTCGCTTGCTTGCAGGTGCGGCTTCTGTGTTCTCGATTGTGCTTCGTGTCTGGACCGTTTATTTGTGATATCTCCTTCCATTAGTCTCCGATGAACGGTGTTTGATGTTCGTTCGCGTACACTTTGTTGCTTTGTCTTAATCTGTTTACTGAGATTTCGACCTTTTCCTTTTGCGACTTCCGGAGTTCACTTTGAAGAAGAAGAAACGCTTGGTTTCTACATTCTGCACGAAACAGACACAAACTGCATTTCTAATATATATATATATAATATTCCGGTTTTACATTTTGTGAATTTCGAATCACTTAGCGCTGAATTTAATTGATTTTTTTTATATAGCTGAATGGTTTGGTTAAAAAATTGATTTTATTTATCATTTTAAATCAACTTCATTATTTTCTGTGTGTTTTATATTATTTTTGGGAGGTATATCTATCCTTAAGTTGATTCACATTACTTTCTGTACATTATGTTAATTGGATCATGTCGCAGTAAACATGAACTGGTTTGGTTTCTTCTGATCTGTTGATTTTACTGATTGGTGAAGTCTTTGAATTGATACGAATATAGTTTTGTTTCACTTCAAAGGAACTAGGTTTTACTTGATGCTGGTTATATATGTAGCAGAATCAGCAAGGGGATTGTTGTGCTTGATATAAATTGGATCCTGTACTTGAATGCATGTGAATTACGTTGTGCGAAGCATCCAGTTTGAATGCGTAACTCATATTTTAATACCCTGTTATTTTGTCCTTGGTTTGTCTCTAATTAATCTTCTTTTGGTTTATCAAAAAACTGAATATTTAAAATTCTTGTATTTTGCGAGATAGATTGTATTGTATTCTCATCTTCACATTAATTTCAGGGAGTGTCAAATTGTTAGAATTTTGGAAATTAAAAGAAATTAGATTTTTTTGCAGTATCTTGCGGTACCATCATCCTTGTGCAATTTGATTTTTGTTCCTTGCTGTTGACACTTGTGCTACAAGTGAATGGCTTATGCAATTACTGATTTTGTAGCTTCTCTTACGAGTTTGAATTTTTTATGATGTCCATCTTTGTTTTCATTTGATTTTTTTCTTTCTATTTTTTGGGGTCAATTTGTGTCCATACTTGTTTCTTATTACTTTAGTTTACAATTTCATGTTTCCTCTTGGTTTGCTGATGCATTCAAATGTTGGCCTTTGCATCAGGGTTTCAATGTGTCATGTAGCTGGTAAAGAGGTGGATATACCATTTGGACTTGTAAATTTGATTTGATTGAAACAATGGTTTCAATTCTGAAAGTTGGATTGCAGGTTCGCTGTCCTCGAGTTGTGAGTTTATGGTGTTTGATACTGCATGAGAAATAAAGTAGAACAGACTTTTGCATTGAAAGTCAAACTGTTTCTGTTACTTCTACCAGACCGAAGTTAGTGGTACAATTTATCTCCAATGGGTTCATTCTCTGGAACTTGTGAAATTGTTGAAGTAAGGGAAGACCTAAATACAGAGAAACATCCAGGGATATATCAGTCCAAATCCGGATATAGCTTGGATGAGAAAAATCAGAAGCATCCTGTGCTGAAACTGGGATATGAGGATAATCTAGACGATGATATTAATAAGCTTTTTGAATCAATTGCTCTTAAATCTTCATCAAGAGATTTGGGCTTTTTACAAGATGGTACAAGCCCTAAGATGAAAAGTGCATTGAAAAAACCAATTACAGTGGGTGCTTCTCAGTCCCCACGAGTTGGACCTTCTGAGCCTGTGACTTTGAAGCAGGCATTAAGAGACCTATGTATATCTAAGGCATCAGAAATGGCTGCCATGAAAAGATTATCAAAGTCAACTGCTTCTCCAAGAATTTCTGAGGTTGGGAAGATACAGACATTGTACAATTCAGTAGTAGTTGAAGGTAGACGATCTGGACCTTCTAATATTGAGAGTAAAGGGAGTCCAAGTGAAATATCCCTAGTGCAAGAAGAGAGCAACTCACTTGCCTTGGATAAAGCCTCCCAGTCTCATCCAACTGTTAAAAGTACATCACCGAGCCAAAATGTTCAATCTTCCAAAACTGCTGTTGCAACTACGCAAAATGATACTGGGGCTTCATTGATGCCAAGTGAATTGGCTAGTTCATCAAGTAAAGTTGGGGTTCTATCACAGTCATCAGAACCTGCACAAATAGAAAAACAAACATTTGCATCTTCTCCATGTAGTTGGAACACCAATGGAAGTAAAGTAGGGTTGCCCGAAAATGCTTCTTCCCCTAAAAAAATAGGAAATAAGGTATCTGTATCAAAGAGTGGGCGCAAAGGTAGGTTACAAACAGTCTCTTCCTCATCTACTTCAGTAAATGGCAATAGAGTGTGCAAACTGTCACGCAACGCCCCTCGTACAGTTAGATCGATTATCAAGAACAAAAATCTGGGAAAGAAAAAACTAAAGCAGGATTCAATTTCTGCTTTATTTGATCCTACATCCAATGAAGTAAATAACAAGTCAGTTGCTGGAACAACCCAACTTGTATGTGAGAGATGTTGGTGTGCTATGGAAAACAAAAAAGGTATGATGTCATTGGACTCTATCAGTCCTGGAGATGGAATAAATTCTGTTAATGTGCACTCTGGCTCAGCATCAGCTGGCTGTAATAGCGGCAGAGAAATTACAACAGTGAAAAAGAACACTGTATTGAAAGAGCAACTTGAATTTTCACAAAGTTCAAAGAGTAGCCAAGGTGACTACAGTAGTAGTACAAGTACCAGTGATGAGAGTAATCTCAGTGGATCTAGTTGTGGCAATAGGCCTCACATGTCAAAGGATGTTCGATGGAAGGCCATACGACATGCTCAAATGCAGCATGGAGTTTTGGGCTTGAGACACTTCAATCTTTTGAAGAAGCTAGGTTGTGGAGACATTGGTACTGTATATCTTGCCGAACTAATTGGCACAAATTGTTTGTTTGCTATTAAGGTGATGGACAATGAATTTTTGGCAAGAAGGAAGAAGATGCCTAGGGCTCAAACTGAAAGAGAAATATTAAGGATGCTGGATCATCCTTTTCTTCCAACATTGTATGCACAGTTTACATCAGATAATCTGTCATGTCTGGTGATGGAGTATTGTCCAGGTGGTGACCTTCATGTTCTACGGCAGAAACAGCTTGGCAGAAGTTTTTCAGAGCCAGCAGCAAGGTACATACTAGAGAACCTGTCCAGTAATATATTAGGGTTTTCTTTTCTGTTTGGTCAGAATTACATTATACACTACCTTTTGATGCTAAAATTTTAGGTATTCAACAAATGCTATGATTCCTTGAGTATTTCCTTGTACTATCAAATTTGTTTAATTATCCTAGTTGCTGAAATATGTTGGTGGTCATTCTTCATCAATCATCAGTTGTCTAGCATTTCTGGCATATCTAGTGTAGGCAATAAGGTTTTAAACTTTGATATGTTTATTTCATATAATATATGCTTAGTTGCTGCACTATGTATAATACAATTGCATTAATTTTAAAATGGTGCATTAAGGATATAAATATGGGTATAGCTTGTATAACTGGAAAAACAGAATCTGTTTTTTGCCTTTTAAATCCTTTAGTTATGGAATAGTGTCAATAGTTTGTTTCAATACTTGGTTAAGTACACAGTCACTCTTTCTGGATAGACAATTCTTTCCTATTATTGATAAGAGCAGAAAAATGGCAGAAAATCAATTGGTAAGCTAATAAAATAGGATACTGAACACAAGAATCACACATAATACAGCAATGCACTTGCTGTCCCAGAGAAAGTCTCCTGTCCCTAAGTGCAAATAACAGCAGATTTGCCTAATTACACACCTTAGTATCAAATATATACTCCTAATGCATGACTGCCATCAATTATTTTCTATGAATAATTGTCGTTATGTAGTTAGTTTTCCATCACATATGCTCCTAATATTAACTACCTCAATTTTGTTGAATGGATCCTTTCGAAACTCACTCGGATCTCAATTCTCATCAGTTAGGTTATGAAATCCTGCCAGTGACTTGGGTTACTGATTGATGAGGTTTTTTAAGGAATATTTCATGTTACTACTGCTGTCTCCTTGATCTGCTGTCATGCAACTCACTTGTGTGATGCAAGTTTCTTTTGTCCATGCTTCAGCCAAAATTGTACTCCTTGACCTCTATTCACCTACTAGACAACCAGCATCTCGATGCTGCTGTACCCTGAATATTTCAACCATTGCAGCCTTCACTGCTAGCTAGTGTGATCTTGGTTCTTGATGACCACTTTGCATAGCATTGAAAAAGTGGGTTTTTCAATTATTGGTTAAGTTTGGTAGCAATAATCTCCTCACGGACTTGTAATTTGGCATCTGCTTTCTGGTGTCAGTTTTTGCTGTCAGCTTATATACGTGTGTGGATATGTGGAATTGGACAACGTCCATGAAGCATAACACTGGAGTATGACATTGTCCTTGCACAGAGTGCATTGCTTGTCACTCGAAATAGTGAAGTTACTTTGTTTTTTACCCCAGTGATTAGTTGAATATGGTAGAAAATATATTGTATTCATATAGAAATATGTTTTGTGTAACAAGAACTAAATGGACTAAGCTTGATAAATAAACTTTCTTGTTATTAAGAAGGGAAGGTAAAATAAAGATTGATATATGTGTGCGTGTGTAATTATAAGTGCTTGCATATTTTAAAACCATCCTTAATGAAATATAACCTGCATCAACTATCAATATCTTATCATTGTTCTTATTATTATAATTACCATTTTAAAATTTCCAGTTTCCACTGAGAACTATTTGTTTTTCTTCTCACTGCTTTGTCTAATTTAAATATGTATATATTTTTTTTCCTGCTTATATAAAACTGTCAGTATTATTTCTGTCTTTCATGAACAAGATTAAGCTAATTAAAAAGACTTAAAACTAACAATTTAGTTTTAACAAGTAAAATCTTAAATCTATCAAAACAGTTAGATTGAAATTAGGTGCATTGCACAGGTGTGCTGTTGGTATTGATTAATAATTGCTCTTATATATGCATAATGCATGCAATTTTTCCACAAATATATCATACATATACTGTCTTTTCAGGTGTAAATTGCTTCGCTGGGCTACCATAACTGAAAGGGATTTTGTATTAACAAGAATCTTAAATCTTTGGACATGCAGGTTTTATGTTGCTGAAGTCCTTCTAGCTTTGGAGTACTTGCACATGCTTGGAGTGGTGTACCGTGATTTGAAACCTGAAAACATTCTTGTTCGTGAAGACGGCCACATTATGCTCACAGATTTTGATCTGTCACTGAGGTGTGATGTTAACCCAACCCTTCTGAAGTCATCTTCTGATATGGATCCTGCTAAGGTTTCTGGTCCTTGTGCACAATCGAGTTGCATTGAGCCATTCTGTATTGAACCAGCCTGTCAAGTTCCATGCTTCAGCCCTAGATTCCTACCTCCTACCACAAAAGCAAGGAAATTAAAAAATGATCTTGCAGCTCAGCTCAGATCATTGCCACAACTCGTGGCTGAGCCCACTGATGCAAGATCAAATTCATTTGTTGGTACTCATGAATACTTGGCGCCTGAGGTCATCAAAGGAGAGGGACATGGAGCTGCAGTTGACTGGTGGACATTTGGTGTTTTTCTGTATGAGCTCTTATATGGTAGAACACCATTTAAAGGTTCTAATAATGAAGAAACATTAGCCAACGTGGTGTTGCAAGGTCTCAGATTCCCTGACACCCCATTTGTTAGTATCCCAGCGAGGGATCTCATTAGAGGGTTGTTGGTTAAAGAGCCTGAAAACCGTTTGGGTTCAGAGAAAGGGGCTGCTGAGATAAAACAGCACCCCTTCTTCGAAGGCCTTAATTGGGCCTTAATACGTTGCGCTATCCCACCAGAACTTCCAGACTTATGTGAATTTGGAGTTTCGGAGATGACCCCACAGTCTCAGAGCAAGGTAGTTAAGTATGTAGAGTGTAATGCAACAGGAGAGCTAGTGGAATTTGAGTTGTTTTGAAGAGACTGCTCTTTGGCAAGAGTGGCTTTCTTGTTATGGATTCCCCTGTTTTCGACTCTATGCTTCATGTGTCGAGCTGCAACAATTATGTAAGCCTATGTTGTATATTAGTTTTGATTGTAGCAGGGTAAAATGTGCCTTTTGAGGTATAGGAATTTGAGGTTATACGGCAACTTGATAATCGCAATCTGAGAGAACATAAATCCCTTAGAACAAAAAATGTCATACTCATCCAGTTCCCATGCTGGAGTAGATTAAAGAATTTTGTTACAGGGCGCGCATGTCTAAGCAAGATCCTTCCACATTAAGTAAGAATAATCCTAGAACTAATTTTAAATAGGTTTTTAATAAAAAGGTTGCGTGGACTCTATAAAGGGTAATATGATTACCATTATATTCGTTTCCCTATGACGTACTCTGTGAGCTTGAAAGAGGGTACCAATGTGTTAAACTTGCACTTGAAAAGATCATTTTGACTAAACTAGTGGTGAAATTACCAGGTGATCAAATCTGTTAGAGGATGACAGAAAAATCAACAGAAGTATGAAATTTTACATTTTAAAAGTTTAAGAAATGTAGTGCACACACTTTACTATTATGATAATATATAAAACCTATTATTAGTTAGAGTTTGTTCCTTGTAAGGGCTGTGCATGTGGGACAGAATAAACATCTATTCTGCCATGAATTGCAGGGAGGGATTTCGCATGATTGATTTGTTCGTATCTTCATGTTAGTGCTGTTTCCTGACTGTCTTTGCTTATCTATGATGATGTCAATATGGGGAAAAAAGGTGATCATTAATTAACTGCAGAGTAAAAAATTTAACTGGACTTTGCACTTTCTCCTTTGATACTGATCTAAACCGGTGCTCAATCTGCTTGATTTTATGCGATGCATAGTTGAGATTATAATTGTTTTATTTAGCTTAGAAATATTAGTTGTTTTAGGAGTGTTGGTTTTTGCAGTCACAAACCGTATGAAATTTAGCCATTAAAATTTTTATATATACCTTAAATCTAAATCAATAATATAAACGATTCTCATATTTTGTACACACATTTTTTAAATTATTTTTTAATTTTAAAACTATTTTTATATCATAATTTCTGAAAACTATCTTGACGCATTTTTTATATTATTTTAATCTTTAACTGATTTTAAAAATTACATTCTAGTTAGAACTTTTGAGAATTATCTTTTAATTTTAAAAGTTAATTTTTTAGTAATAACATGTCTGTTTTGAACTAATATAAAATAAAAATATTCTGTATTCTTGGATGATAACCGCAGGATAATGCAGTTGGTTTTTAAATCGAGGGAATCCGAATCCATTGCTTTCATATAAAATACGTAATTCAAATTAATCTAAGTACAAATTAGAATTACGTTTAATAATTTAAAATCAAATTGTATATTAAAATTAATTTTATTAAACCTTAAAATAATCGGCCACTGTCTACATCATAGGTACTAGGAACGATACAGAACTCTAATATAATTTTGTGTATATGTGTTTTTACAAAATTGAGTACAAAAATAAAATAAAAACCACGTTATTTCTCAAATTTTTAAAAATAAAACGCAACGAATCCATCCACAAGAAGCATAAAATAACCGTGAAATGTGTGATGTGATGCATTAAAAATCTCCTCCTACTATAGTGCAAGATACATAGATAGCGAACCGAAGCCAAGAAAAAACGCACCAATGTCAGAGACCCCAAAACCGAGGTTAGTTATATGCGTGGGTGACATCCATGGCTTCTTGTCGAAGCTGAAAGACCTGTGGTCAAATCTCGAACGCAACATCGACCGATCAGAATTCGAAACCGCAACCGTTATCTTTCTCGGCGACTACTGCGACAGAGGCCCCGACACGCGCCACGTCATCGATTTCCTCATTTCCTTACCCTCCCGGTACCCGCGGCAGAAGCTCGTGTTCCTCTGCGGCAACCACGACCTGGCCTTCGCCGCCTTCCTCCACCTCCTGCCGCCGCCTCCTGACGGGTCCCCGTTTTCGGAGGGGTGGAAGGAGTACGAGGCGAGTGAGGAGCGCGAAGGGTGGTTCAAAGGCGAGGGGTACGAAAACATGCACCTGCAAGGTCGAAGGTGGAGTGGGAAAATCACGGTTAAGTTTAACACTGTTAAGGGGACGGAGTATCAGGGGTCCATTTATGACGCTGGACCAACCTTTGAGTCCTATGGAGTTCCCCATGGTTCCGCTGGTTCTCCTCTCTTCCTTGCTTTACCTTAATTGCTATTCTCTTGCTTTCTATTAAAAGTCACTATTTATCCTTCTATTAATGCTAATTTAATTCAATTAGAATGTATCCCATGCTTTTTACTCTAGTATATATCCCATCATGGATTGTCTTGTGTGATAAGTTTTTGTTTTTTTTACTTTCATAATAACTTTAAGTCTGATTGGTTACAGCAAACAACTCCTGCTGAGAATAACTCTGTCTAAAGAACTACCAAATACCCTCTTCTAACCATTTTTTATGCGAATTTAACATAGTAATGCTCTTATAAAACTTAATAACTGCCTACCATCAGACCATTAATAGCATAACTGCTCCCAAATTACATATCTGAACCTAATAAAACAATACACATAATTAACAATACGTAACTGCTCCTAATTTCTTCCAATAACCGTCATAATTGCCCCTCATCCCTTCATATATAATGTATGAAAATTGAACTCATTAATTTTGGAGATGAGTAAGAGTTTAATTTTAGTCAACCAATAAGAATTTATGTTAGGTATTACATGTGTTGAGGTGTTAATGTCACAGTTTGTGCTTAAGCTTTTGTATATTATAATAAATAACAGGTTTGGTTTTGAAAAGTGTCAACTTGTGTTGCATTAGTTCCTAAATGTGCTTGTCTACACAGATTGCTTCAAGTATCGACTTGCTAACAACCCATCAAGTTGTCAATTTATAATCTCATCTATCAAAAGACTAATTTGTATAGACGAAAACATTTGGGTGAAAGCAACACAAGTTGACAGGGATCAGAGTGTATATTAACTCAATTTTATTTTATCATGTACATATGTTTTTAATTTTAAAATAGAACAATACTTCAATACACTCTATTATTGGTCCATTTTCTTTAAATGTCAATACTCAATAAACTAACGTACCCTAATGTTCGAAGGCTCCTCGTTATGCAAAGGTACGGGGGAGGATCAATGCTTAATATTTAGCTTTAAAGAGTGACTTATCTACAAGACAGCTAAATTGACTTGTTAGAAAATAAACCAATAATAGTGTTTGTGAAAGAATTTGTTGGAACAAGTGTGTTGGTACTTGGTAGTATTTCTTCTTAAATTATATTTTGAATCTTGAATGCTACTCTTCTGTTAATTGTGGTATTTTAATATGTCAAGGTTTTTGAATTAAAAATGAAAATAATGTTGAGGTGTTGGTCAAATGTGCTTGGTTTTACGGATTATGCTGGCTTAGTTTGTAACGTAGTTTGTGTGGTTTTATATAACTTCAGGTTCACTGTGAATGGTATAGTTAAATTATGTTTATTTAGCACAGGGTTTTTCAGTGCTACAAAAGTTTAAATTTTTGAGTAAATAATACTCTACAAGTTTTGAAGTATAACTAACCCTTTCTTGAAAATTGAGTGTTATTCCCTGGACTGAACAGCAGTTCATTGCATGCAGATTTGGTTAAGGCTGTCCCTGATGATCACAAGAAATTTCTTGCTGATTTGGTTTGGGTCCATGAAGAGGTGGGGCTTACTTTATTTGCCTCTTTGTGTTTGTAGTCATATCACATGACAGATTTCTAAGTTGTCTGGTTGACCCTTGGTTCAACAATCCTTGTGTCATTCGCATACTGATGTGAACTAAATGAACAACTTCTGAATGCTCTCTGGATCATGTTCTACTAGGACGATGTCTTTGTGAACACTGATGATGGAGTTAAATGCTGCAAGTTGATTGCTGTTCATGCTGGTTTGGAGAAAGGAGCAGATGTGAAAAAGCAGTTAAATCTTTTGAAAGCTCGGGATACTCGGGTGCCTAAGGTGGAGGCTCTAAGTGGGAGAAAGAGTGTATGGGATATTCCAGAGGTGATAGCTTGCTGCATATTATAATATTAATGCAACATCATACGGGTTTAAATAGCAACTAATATAAAAAAACATTATATTTTTAGGGACTAAAAGCATATTTGTCTTTTCTTTTGCTTTTGTAGCTTCTTCAAATAAATTGGCTTACTGTTTTGTTGTAGGAACTAACTGCAAGTCCAACCATCGTTGTTAGTGGTCACCATGCAAAACTTCATTTAGAAGGCTTAAGGATGATCATTGATGAAGGTGGCGGATATAAAGATAGACCAGTGGCTGCAATTGTTCTTCCTTCAATGAAGATTATTCGTGATGAAGATAAATTAGCAAAATAGTTTCATATTTGTGATATTATTGCTTGTGTACAGTTTAGACAAGCTGTTAATTAAGCTTTAGATTTCATGAGCTTATAGAGATGGGCGTTGTTGATCTGAAACCTTAGATGCATTTAGCTGGTTTATCCTCATATTCTGATTCTCAATAAAGCATTGAACTATTCTGATTCTCAATAAAGCATTGAACTATTCCTTTCATCAATAAATCTGAATCTTTCACCTTTGAAATAATAAGTGCAATGTGAATGTCTTATTTATTTATGTATGAATTATTTGACTTTGACATGTTAGTATCAACTTTATTTGCTAAATAAATAGTATCAAATTAGATTTAGGCTCAATTATATAAATAATCAAGCTCAAGTTTTATGCATTTGATAAAGATCAGGTTGATAAATGAATCATAAAAAACATTTGCATTCATTTTACAAGGTGGATTCTTGCTGCTTGTCATTGGACATTTTCTATTAAATTCATTTTACTTAAGGACATGAGTGACTTAATGGCTTTAGACAGACTAGCTACTACTCTTGTAGATCATGGCATAGTAGCATTACATAAAATGATTACGTTTATATTGCCATGAGCTTTGGTTGTGAAATGTATTTGAATTTTCTGGGGAATGAATTTGGTCATCCTAGTAAGTATTGGTGACTTTTTCTTGTCATACTTTATGTAGTAAATATTCTCCAATGATTTGAGTTGTTTATATTAAGTTTGTTCAATCATTATCCTTCTATTCAGAGCAGGTTGATTTTCCAAGGGAAGCTCAATATCATCCTAATGACATCATAATTCCTGGGAACAGTAACAGTTTTGATAAATGCCAGCTTAGATTTGACTTCGTAAGTTTCTGAGTTACTTCAATCACAATTTGTGCAATTACTAGTTTGTATTCTTGTGCTTATGTTTTGGTTTCAGTCTTACAGCTGATGAGTTATAAAACTTAATAAAGATACAATTTTAGTACTTAGTATGTCCAATGTATACAACTTAATAATAGCCAGAAAAATGGGCAAGCAGTTTCCTGTTTGTGTGCTTTCTATTATGGTTTTCTCGTTGATTGGACAGTTTCCTTATTCCATTTTATATGTTTATAAATATTCTTTATTCATCAATATGATTCTTCTGTCTTTCTGAGTGAACTAATTATATTGATGAAATTTCTATGTTGGGATTCTTTTTCTGGATCATATGGAAGCTAAATCATTTTTACTGTAAGGGAACAAAATACACATTTCATCATGTCATAGTAATAAACCACCTTTTGTATGTAAAAAGCTGTAAGTTTATGCTTTATTTTTGCTGCATTTTAGATTTATTCTATAAAAAGACTCACAAGTATTGTTAAATTATGCGACAGGTGCTTGTTAAAATAAAAATAAAGAGTACAAAAATCAAGAATTTGAAGTCAGAATGAGCACCCATAAGGAGCTAGACCGTGCTGGGCATGACCGTGTTAAGACATAATGTGGAACAACCTCTTCAAAAAGAAGTACAATTGTGTTGGATTGTAGCATAGTTATGTTTGAATTGTGGCAAGTTGAGAACTAGCATCGGAAGTTTTTGAGCACGTTCGTGCAAAAAGAATTGAATTTGAATTTTAATCACTCAAATAGCATGACTGTTTTTTAGCATAATTATGCTGAAATGTACGAATCTGCTCCGAATTTGTTATTATAAATAGAAAAAGTGAAAGTAGGAGTTTAAGTATCTTTTATTCTGATTTACGAAAATAGAATACTAAATGAGGGATAGTGCTTGCCAAAAGAGATTGAAGCTAAGGAAGAATATAGAGATCATCGTGGGGGCTCTTTCTTGAAAAGTCTCTTCTTTGTAATCTCTATATGTGATTTGATTGCTTTTTCAATGCTTATAACTAGCTAAATTCTTACACTAGGGTTATGATGTAATGATATTTGTGTATCCCAAATGATTATTTAAATAAAATTCTTGAATTTGTGTGATTGAATTATTTCACCACTTTATATTGTTATATTAAAACTGATTACTCTAATTGAAAGTTAATTGTTTGGTAGTGATCATCTATTTATAATTAACATAATTGTGTAGTTGAATTTGAATGACATGCATGATCAAACTTGTTGTATGAAGTTTTAATCAAATTAATAATCTTTAATCAATCTCTTTAAGCTTTAATATTTATCCCTAGTTTGAGACTTATTTGAACAACTAAGAAATAAAATAAGAGAAAAGATATTGTTAAACCTTGATCAAATGTTAACTGAAACCTTGATCAAAGGTTAATTAATGAAATTAAGAGATTGTTGACTTTTATAATTAACTCAAGATTTTGTTAAAATGAAAATTGGATAAATTAAGATATTCATAAAATCAGTCTTAAGATTTCTTATTCGAACATTCCTTTAATTAGAACTATCTACTTGTTGAACACCTTTTCTCCAACTGTTGATTAAAAACCTAATTGTTTGATTTATTGCAAAATTAGATTATTTTAAAACTGTTATTAGTCATTTAGGTATGATATCCATCATGTCTGTTGTTATTTTTGCATAGGTGCATTGATAGGATTTGTTTGCCTTAACACACTTTAACACGCATCACTTAGTCTTTCTATATGTATTTATTGCCTTTAAATTCTTGTTTTGGAATTTTAGTATTACCATGCCTTTAGTTTATTCCTTCTTGCTCTATGTTCTTAATTCTTATGAATTTCTACTAAGTTTCTTCCTTCTTGCTCTATGTCCAACATACATATAATATAACTATTATCTAATCCCTAGTCATATGCATTGGTTTCAAGTTTCTTTCTCCTGTAGTTTAACAGTTAAAATCATTACTGTAATTTCTATTTATAAGACGTTATTTACTAATTTATACATATTAAGAAAATTGGTAAATTTAGATATTAATATTGAATTTATTTATATTTATAATATCTTTGTCAAATTTTTCTGTAACATTATTAAGATTAATTTTAAAAAATTCACTTAATTGAAGCCTACGCATCTTCTCTCATCTTCATTGAAAAGAGAAAGAGATAGTTTCGAATAGCATCCAATTACTTATATTATGATTAAAATAAATAAGGATGTTTTAGTAAAAAAAATAATTAATGCATAAGATAGTTAAAATAAAATTTTATAAAAAGAATTTTTTTTTTAAAATAGTGTCTTATAAATAAGAATAGAACTAGTTTTAATTTACTTTAGTAATTATAGTAAAATTAAGTTGTAATCAATTTTCAAGTAACATTGTTTGAAACCTAGAAACAGATTTTGATTTTTTAAAGAAACCAGAAAAATAGAGAAAGGCAAAAAGAAAGAACATTTTTGTAGGGTTTATTGAATTGAATTACAATAGACCTAAGGAGAGAATATGTCTTTAAGAAATAATGTAGCGTGATTATTCAATTCCACAAATAACGAAGATTGAATTTTCAATTTTAATTTAAAGGTAAGTGCATATTGATATTGTTATTAAAATGTATGTATCATATCAAATTCAATCATTTTTCTTAACAAGTGACATATAGAAAATTATTGGTTCTAGTGGAATGGAGTTTGGTTCACCTTAAAACAAAGTATGTTTGAATATTATAAATGAAAAAAAAATGAATACTTGCCTTCTAAATGAATTAATCTAACTTAAGTCACTTAGGTAATCATAGTTGTAAGTTTGTTAGATTTTTTGAACAAAGACTTTCTTATTCTCACACCCATTTTATTTTATTTTTGTTAAAGTTTATATTTTAATTTTTTTTCAATTTCTTTTTCTTTACAAACTTATGTGTGATTGAAGATTAGGGATGACAACAGGATGGATTTAGCTCTCTTTGTCTTCATCCTCATTAAAAGCGAAACTATGGAGTTTATAAGAAGCAGGGACAAAAAAATTAAATCCAACTCCATTCCTATTGAATTTTATTGGGTTTAGGAAAGTCCCTGAGAAACCCATCTTATAATTTTTTAAAATTAAATTTATTCATATATTTTAAATAAAATCACATATAAGTTGTTAATAATATTTTAATTTAAATAATATATATACATATATGTATATAAATTAATAAATAATAAAAACTTAAAAATATTTAAAAATTAAAATATGTTTCTAGTTAAATGTATAATTATAACTTTGTTATTTAATTATTATTATTCTTATATTATTTATTTAATCATTAAAATAGC
>JAMLFT010006019.1:0-16680 GCA_026544285.1 Pachyrhizus erosus
TTTTATATTGTAATAATTTAAAAATTTTAAAATATTTGATAAAAATTTTATGTGTATAAAAATAATCATCTTTATAATTTTTAATATGATGTTTATTATAAATGTTAAATTTAAGATTAAAAAAAATAAATCCATTTGGAATATCACTAGCAAATTACAAAAAGTCACGTCAGTATGTGGTGAGAGAGAGAAATAATATTTTTGTTAACAATGTGCATGTTGCGTCGTAATCTCTTCCACAAGATTGAGTAAAGTTCACTAATCACGAAGCTTTGTAAGTATTCAATTGTAAGATGTAACATCTAAAAGAGCCCTTCACCTAATGCTAATAGAAAATGCAACAAAGTTCCAAACCGCTGACGAATGCTGAGACACTAAACAGAATGCTAATAGACAAATAGACAACATTTTTTTTTTTATATTTATTAATTTAATTATCATTGATGATTCTGTGCAATTTTACTACCCGATCTAACCTCTCACTGTGTTCCCACTTCCAACATCACCTGCTCTGCTTTTTAAACATTGATTGATTTCATTAATCTTGCCATTGTTTAAATCTTGGGTCAGCAATAGAATTTTGCTAAGTGTAGAGTTAGTGCATTGGACTTGAAAAAAGAAGGGTTGTAGCATTGATCGAAAACATGCTTTTGTCTTCGATTAGAATTCGCAGAGGAGGTCAAGTCATGAGGATAAGTTGATGTGTTAAAAACTTATATGATCAAGTGAATTTGATTAAATCGATAACAAAAAATGATTACGAGTGCAGTTACAAATATTTGATAAACATATAAATGTAAGATAAGCATCAGTGTCTTATGCAGTCTTTGTTAACCTGATACACGTGTTTAGATCAAATTATTTTATCGTTATTTATAGCTCTTATAAAATGCATGTATTTATCAATTTTTTAACTTAAATATCTTTGTACACCCTTTTATACTTCATTCAATGATATTATGATTCTACAAAAACATGTATGTCCTTGCCTATTTTTAAGTTTTCGAGTATAGTAGATTTATTGCTTATTTCTTCTTCTTAATTTATCTTTTTTTTTTTTCAATGTATTTGTCATTTATAAACTAAACCTAATTTTCAAGAGGGTAATCAATATTTTAACTTCAATTGAAATACTTGCAATAATTAACTTTCAAAGTAAATTTTTCTTAAATTGAAAACCATTGCGTTGTTAATTTAATTAAAAAAAACGATGAAAAGTATTTTGATTATAAAACATGAAATCCTTATTTTAAATTCTTATTTGTTAATTTGATATTTTTGAAATTGTACCCATAATTCTCGATCAACACTAAATAAAACACATTAGTAACAAAAAAAAAAAAAACAGAAGACATTAGATTACAATTTACACTAGAGACGATGAAGAAGCAGTTTTGTCTGCGTAAACCAATTTGCTCTAATCGCATTAGATGCCCTTGTTGTTCCACATATGACACGAAGATATGGGTACTTTTGATATTCCAACTCAAGTCACGTATTAGTTATCCAAATTTTCAATATATAAAACCATGGGCTATAGAATTTAGATAGTAGATTAGATTCACCAGTTGCCTCAATCTATTGAGCTTTCTCAGTTTCTCAAAACATACCAAATGCAATTGATTCCATAAACTAAGAAAAAAGTAAACGGTATTAGTAGAGAATCATTCAAATTAGTCTAAAATCAGTGATAAAAATCTAGTTAGAGGTTGTTATTAATATTTTATTTTTTGAAATTTCTAAGAAAATTTTATTCAACCAAAAACTCCTTTTTGGTTAAATAAAAACTAAATCTCAGACTATAAACGTTCTCATGAGATATACTATAGATTGTTACTATTTAATATATTAATATTGCTTTTTCACTGTACATGACATATAAGATAGTCATAACATGGATTGAATATAGGTGAGGAGGCTAGATTCTCACTAAGTGGTGAGCATCGAGTAAGATTACTTTTGATAAAAATTACTTGTGGAAATAAAAAAACTCATAACATAATTATTTTATGTTAATTTAAAATTATGTTTAATCAAAGTAGGTTGTTCAAGTATAAGGCAGCCGGAACCCTTGTTTTAGGATTCTTAGGAATAAAATATAGTATTAATATTTGAGTTTAATGAATATGGTTAATGTAAAAAATTTTCCGTTGATAAGCAATTAGAAATTAATTTTGATATAACTTTTAAGATAGTTATTATTAAAGTTAACAAAATTATTATATAAAATAATTTATGATTAGATAACAGTGTAAAAAAAATTATATTATCAGTATCTATATTTTTTCTCTTAATATTTTTATAACTCTTATTAATAGTTAAACTGGTGTAGTAGTAATTAAGGTTTTTATTTTTTATTTTGAATGAAGTTCAACCCTTGATAGATAGATTGTCTCTTAATATATTCATTCTTATGAAATTCAGTCCATAAAACACTCTTGGCTACATCAAAGTTTGTTTCAGACCTAAAATAATGTTAGGACAACCCTAGTTTAATTTTCATAAATATAAAGATTCATACAATGTCAATTAATTAAAAATTATTATAAATATAACTTTTAAATAAAATTATTACAAAAGTCAACTCAATTAAATATTTAAACATGCTTGCAAACAACTCGAGATTACAAACAATTAGGAATGAACAAAATTTACTCAAGTCACTAACTCTAATGATTTTAATTGGTTCAAATTTTGAAATTAAACTTGGTGTATTTTTTTTTAGAAAGATTTGGATTATGTTTTCAGTAGTCCTAATCCAATTTAATATCTCACGTTCTTTTAAAAAGTACAATTTATTTAACAACTATGTTTTAATAAAGTTTTATTTAATAGATAATATTTTGTATAATATAAGATATTATTTATAATGATATTAAAAAATATATTATAAAATGCTTTCTTTGATTTCAAATATAAACAAAAATGTATCTTAGATACTAATCTCAAATATAAACAAATTTTAACTAATTTTATCTTATTTAATGAGAACATTCTTAAAATATTTTTTTATTTAATTAAGGTTTTATTTTCAATGTCCTTTTTTATTTTTGATATCAAATTTTAAGAAAGAATAATTTAAAAAAAAACTTTATTTATTAGTTCCTCATTTCAAATTGACTACTGATTTAACATTGAAAAGAATCATATTAATTGATGTTTTCAGTTTTCAAAATATGATTATTTTGAAAGACTCAATAAATACATTTATTTGAATTAAGAGAGGAAGAATATATCTAAACCTGTATCATCAGACATGAGCAATATCTTTACAGATTTTCACTTCCCTCAGTACGATCATGGGTATCATTAATTATAATGGTCTGTCATGTATTTCCATGTAATGTATAATTTCCACAACCCGCCAGTATAGTTATTGGAATAGTTTGCCTTGGTTTGTCGGAAGTGATTAATAATACTTTTATTTCTATTTATAAGAACTAACTATTTAATTTATTAAAATTAAAAAATAATTAATTTAATTGACAGCAATAATTTATTTTAAATTTATATCATTTTTATAAAATATCATTATTATTGATGATATTATCTCATTTCTAAATATATATCAATATAATATCCTTTATTTAATTAAAAATATTTTAATTTAAAAATAATTAATATATGAGATAATATGAATTAAGTTTTATAAAATAAATAAATAATTTTAAAAGTTTACTAATATCTGTTTCATTGAATTCTCGAACATGTTCTGGCTAGAAATAAAAGGGCCTTTTATTACTATCGACTGATGACAAAGCAAAGGACAAAAAGGGACTGGTGGTACATGGGGAAACATATACATTATAGATTACGTTTACGATATTCTAGGTCAAGTTGAACCACAATGAGCCAGAAATTATTAAGCAGACTTCCCAGGTCTAGAAAAATTCATAAACCTCAACACAAGTATTTCTTAGTTAGGCAAACAAAAAAATGGCAATGTAACAAATGGTATTCTGTTTTCTTACGGAGAATAAAAAGCAGAAGCCATCAAGTATACACATGCCATTCCACGTTAGAAAACTGGCAGGAAAGATGAAGGAAAATCAACCAAATCTAGATACTTAGGCCAAGTTGAACAAAAGTATTGTTACAATGTGCATTGTTTTCCAACCATGTGATGATTTTGTTACTTTACCATAATTATATATACTGTTATTACTCACAAACTTAAACCGTGCATCTACTCCATTTACAAGCAAAACTAAGGGAAGGGCGCACCTAAAACTCAATCTTTCTTTGATTTGAGCTGTAACCCAAGTAGAACAAGTCCCACCGAGGTAAATGCAGACAAAAACGTTGAGGAGTAGAAAAGAGCAAGCAATGCTCCCTTTAAAGACTGCAGCCAAACATTTTGAAATTTTGAGGATCAGAAACCAGTAGTCAACAGAAACAAGTTGAAGCGATACAAATGAGAAGTTATATCAAAGCAGCACCTTAGCAAGCAGCAAAGCATTGTCATTTGCATACTGCAAAGAACTGTCAGGAATGTTTTGAATTCCCTGAGCTATTTCCCAAGAAAGAATCCTGTGTTCCAAATTTAAACAAGAATTGAGTTTATCCCTTTTTCCATCCTCTTTCTTATAAAAATCAAGTTTAAATTGGAAAACTTACCCAAAAGCAAATCCAATTACAGCCCCGATGTTGGCCTTATCTGGTGTTATTTCAACCTGCAATTCTCCAAACTGCAATTGGCAACCATGTTACTAATTTTGCAGTTCCATAATAGTAGTATTTTATTACATAAAACTTGCCAGTGCCAGAGACAGAATAATTACAGACTTTCAGCACCCTAGTTTCCTCTTTCGGTTCTTCCACTATCACTGCTGACATTGAACTAGCAGATAGAGCTCTACCAGCAGCAATCATTGCTTTTGCAATCTATGATGGTTAAACATTGCAACAATTCAGTATTACTTAGATAAAAATCACTATTTGAACCATGTTGACATAGATTCTTTGTCTATATAATTGTTTAGCCATTTTGTGTATAGGTGACCTAATTAGATTCCTTGCTGGTGTGTTTTGTTGGTGTCCTGAGAGTAGGTAATGTTTGGCCAAGTTTTTTTGGTCTTCTCTTCTCAAAAGTGGAAGCTTCTTCAATTAGCTTCAGTTGGCCAAACTCTTGTTCTTTAAAAAAAGTGACTTCTACTTTTAAGAATTTTACTAAAACTGTGTTTATCCTGATTTCTCCTTTTAAAAAGAGAAATCCAAAAACAGCTATGTCAACTGCTACCTAAGTAATTACACTTTAAGCTAAGAAGTAGATATAACACCTAAAATGTGATTAAAGTGAAGTACTTTATGGTTCCCCAGTTCCTCTTTTGGTCCTAATAATACCTTGATATCCTAAATTTGTTTCGATACAACATATGTTTTCAAAGAGAAAAAATAATTTTAAAAAGAAATTAAAATCACATCATATTGAGGGTAAATGACCCCATATATAGCAACAAACAAGAAAAGAGAAGAAGCATTCATTCTTTAACGGATATCAGTTAGTTATTCCCCCAAAAAATTCAATCATTTTCTCATTACATCAAATTGATGGAAGCTAGAGAACCATAGGCATAGATGGAGTGTAGAGTAAATACCTTTTGTGGCTCACCTTGGCCAAACTGCCCCATTGATTGGAACCTTCTTCCAGCAGATACCAAACGCTTTCCAAGTGCTAAGCAACAAAAAGAACAAAGACAGCTTCAAGGTAAATCCTTTATTATTTTGGGGAAGGGGGTGGTTTGAAGGAGTGTTCAATTAAAACCTCACTGATTACTTTCTCATGGTTCTACCTGATTTGGCAGAACCTGTCAACTTGATCTCAATCAAAGGAAGCTTTTTCACTAAAGAGTGGGAGGTGGATGTGTCAGCAAGTTCCCATGCTCGAGAGAGGTTTAGCAAAGTCTCTCCCAACTCTTGGCCACACTGAGAAAGATATTCATTCCCATTAAACAAATATATCCATTATATTTGGGAATGGAAAATGCGCCATGTACACATACTAGAGACATCTTTAGGAGGTAATCAATGGAATAGCACTAGGTCACATGCATGTGAACCTCAAATGAAATGGTTTAAAATAACGTCCATGAACATATTGACTGTGACGAAGATAAAGCAAAGAGGGCCATGTCAACCATTAGCATTGTAAGTTGTAATACTCAATCTCAATTGGAATCTGAATTGTGCTTGCAAATTGTAGCTAGTAATAAGTACGAACCTCAACTAAAACAGGTCCGTTTGAAAGGTCGAACGCGGCGTCGTTTAGCTGCACAAAATTTAAAACACAAACATGATTCAGCGCAAAGGAGCATCTTTAATTTGCTATTGATTAATAATGGAAACGATTGCATGATAATGCTGAGCATGGACGCAGCAAAGAATTGCACTGCACTTACGTCTAATCGAAGATCGCGGGGAAGCTTAGCTAAGTAATCAGAAGGAAGATCGAAACTGTCCTGCAACGTAAACGCACACGAACTCGTAAGTCACCAAATATTTTAAAAAAAAAAAAAAAACGGATATCTTGTATTTTTAAGTTGAAAATTGAAAGCCGCCCAGAAGGTTTAAAGAAGAGAACGTTAAACTTGAAACATGGGAAATTAATGACTTACGGAAATTTCTTGGAGAAGAGTTTGAGGGTCGGGTTCTATGGATTTGGGAGAGTCGGATTCAGTTAGAGCAAAACGCACAGCTAGAGGCTTGGGAAGACAGATGGTATTGGTAGAAGAAATAGGAGAGGCGAATTTGACTGAGGTTAGGGAAGTGAACTGATGATGGGATATAGGTGCTATCGAAGACCAGAATTGAAGCGAAGCTGAAGCCATTATTTTCTTCCCAACTTGGATTGAAGCTATGCAACTCAGTGTCAGCCACAGAAATTCCGATTGAAAATTTTAAATTAGCATGTGACTTATCTGTTAGTAGATTATAATGGGTCATTTTCTTATTTTTCAGTAATGAAATTTTTTTCTTATTTGTTATTTTTGGAACGTTTATATTTAACTACCTCTACAAATACGATTATCATCTCCAATAATTGGGAAAAAAAACAGTTTTTCATTTTTATTTGTGTGCAACTTTGTAGAGTATAAGCAAACGCTCTAGCTATACCTTCTTACAGCCAGAAATAATAAGGTCTAAACAAATTGGCATAAAGTAGGAGATAATGGGAGTGATTATTGATGGATTTGCTATGCTACGGAATCCAGAAGTGTAGTCATTCTGCTTGGACCTTGAAAAAAGTGGATAATGGCTTGCACAAGGAGCCTAGATTTGCGCTCAAATGAGGCCACAAAATTTTGGGGCACAGATCTTAAACAGATGGCTAGTAACTTCAAATTCACCAGATTGACTTGTAGCTAATACATACTCATTGCACGTATTAAATTACGCATTCTCCTCATTAACCCATCCTTGCGCAAATCTCCTGACTCCATCGGATGGAAGTCAAAATCCATACACTTGCCCAGAAAGCTATCTAAGAAAAAGTGATATATATGTAAAATGATACTTTTGGTTTATGACTAGTGCCAATCGATTCGTGTGTATGAAAAGTTTAGATAAATATCTTCTCATTTCACTTACTAATTACTTCAGGCATAGGATAAGTCTCAGACAACATGTTAAAGAAAGAAAGAAAATGTTAATCTCCAGCTGCAGTTGAATATATTCCCTATCAAGACACCTATGGAGTCATCCTTTCTTTCTTTTTTTAAAGGTCCTAATAGCTCGACACAAAAGGGAAGGAGAAATTAGAGTATGAAAATTGCATAATTACAGTCACATAAAACGACCAGCAAACAGACCGTCTTAGTCAAAGAACACCATATAACGATGCAGTCGTATGGGCACTTGGAATAGTGCTAAAAAAAGATTAAACAAATATACAGCTATCAAAGATACGTCTCAATCCTGATCCAACTCATCCAAGCACCTTCAACTGTATGTATGCCATGTTTTTGTTTCCTTTGCAATAAAAAAATATATCAGTAGGAACAAAAGGAGGATGTATACATAGCAACAGCAATCCACCAAACAAGGCCCAACGTCTCGAGAAGTTCATGTAATGCAACACGGCAACATGTAACTTGAAAACTACTATTTAACCAGTAGTAATAGGAAACCAGTTCCATTCCAAGTTAAAAATCAAACCCATGTCTTACAATGATAGTAATCAGTAGCCTTAAATTGAAAATTTCAATAAAATAAATAAAATCCCGCTCACAACAAGAGTGAATAAAAAATCCCGCATTTGTGCTACTTTATAAGTAGAATACAAGATTGCGTTCTTGTGTGTCTAAAAAAGAAACCGCTTATATATAATTTCTCGCCCTAACAAGAATGCATGTTAGTAGATTTCTACAAAACAGAGAACAGATTCCAGCTTGATGAAGTATTCAAGTCATCTTGCAGCCTTTGCAACCTTTCTTTGTTCAATTTGACCAGTTAACGGGCACTGCATCTCTGTCCAACTTACTGGAACCATACTTGCACCTAAACAGAAAGAATGTATAACACGTTGAGGCACATTGTTATTTAATTAGGTATTTTCTAGGACAAGGCAATGATACGTAAAACATCATTCCACAATATGCCAGTCACATAAGCTTAAATGAAACAATTCATTTTAATATTGCCCAGCATTGATGAAAATCCCTGCCTGATAGGTGCTCAGCCCATTTAGGCATACAACTTAATGTAATTATTAGATTTTTACTTCAGAGTTTGCTATAAAGAAGATGAACCAGCAATAAGCACGCAAAACATAATGGAGCAAGTGATGTGAAAATGCAATAAAAGCTAAACATCAAGCTGTTTTCACTAGACTAAAGTTGAAGTAGAGTCTAAAACATTTCTAATATCATCTTTAGTTGTGTCCTTTTATTCATAACTAATTCAGATTCCAGTTAAAATCATCACAAGCCATAGCCTAAACAAGGTCATACCTATGCATATCACTAAACTATTTCCACATACTCAATGATGATTGTTGCTGTGAAACTGCTTATCACTAACTGACAAATTGAAGCAATTTACTCATATAAGGGACACATTGTAGGGAACACCCAAATTATTCTCATAAAACTTGACTCCCTTGGAATTCAGCAACACTAGACCTATCCTCGTCGATAACCCAGCAATAGTTCAAGTAATCAAGTCCCTTGGGCTTCAGCAATACTAGACCTACTCCAGCAACTATTCAAGTTGAAAGTATCTGACTTAGAGGGAGCTCCCTTCAAACGCAAACACACATCCATTGTTCTTATTGTATCCCTTCTGAAGGAAAAACATCCAGAAGAAAAACTAAAGTCCCTAATAGACAGAAAAAAGGGAAACGAACAGATATCTTGCGTGTAATAAACTAGACTTGAGTAATACGCAGCAAACTATATAAACAAGCAATCACATAAGTCACTAACATTAACATAAACTAGAGGGAACTAGCAATAAACTACAACTACAACCACAACAACTTATGAGGGTTCAACTCCCAGAATATAAGCAAAATCTCACCAGCAATGCTTTCTGCGGAAACAACACCAAGTTCGTTCTTTGCAGTAGACAGAAAGTATGCCCGTGCATCTCCAAGAGAAAGCTAACAAAAACAGATTGAGTTAAGGTACTATTCAGGTAGCAAGAAGCAACAGATTGATTTAAGATCATCATAGAAAATTTGAAATCAACTTATTGAAACTCTTAAAATAAAGTAATAATACCACAAGAGCTCTAACAATGTCACCAGGATGAAAAGACAAGTGCATGTCCACTTTATCAATCTCAGTTGCTCTAACATCTTGCTGCCTGTCATCCAAATAAGAATTACAAATTGTAAACAAAAGAAGATATTTTAAACAAAGAACTCTTATTAGAACTAAAAAAGTCAAATAAAACGAAATTGAAGACATAGAGATAACCATGACCTAATGATGCCAGTAAATTTTTCTCGAACAGACTTGGGTCCAACACACATAATATCAGCTGAAGCGGACCGAGCCATCACTTTGGTGACCTATGAAAACAAAGGAGAAGCGGTTGGAAACAGAGTGTAACGAAAAGTGTATGAGACGAGACGTAGCCATAGATATACCCGAGCAATGACGACAGATCCAGGCTCTGGAACAGGTCCATGGGCCTTGTGACCAGTTACTTCAACGGTTGGTCTCTGCATGTTAGAAATAAATAGCAACGGTATAATTTCAGAAGAAAGTAAGAAGCAAAGCAGTTAGGAAGTAAATGAATGGAAATGAAAACCCTACCTGGTCAGGAGAGTCCGTTGCCGGAGGTATGGTGCGACGGAGGCCAGTTAAGGAGGCGTAAACGGTGTTGTTGTGAAGCACCGCGTATGCTCCTCTGCCAGCTTTGACATCGCTGGTTCTACCCAACACTTCCCCTGGCGTTACCATCACTGCTTCTTTCTCTTCTTCCATTAACGTTCTTCGCCACTCCCTGCCGCTTCTCGGGCTAAGCCACTCCAAATAACCACTTCGTGGACCGGATCGAACCGGCCCGGCCCTTTTTTAACTTATTTAATACTTCCAATCTAATCAAAATAATCTCAATCTTTTTTTCGGCAAGATCATTTTTACCGGCCTTTATTTCTTTCGTAGCAGTAACTTTTTATGGTAAAATTAAATAATAAATAATTATTACTATTTTTTTTTATCACGTTCTTGTGTGTCATCCAACAAACTATAAATGCATCCAGATTGAATAAACACTAAAAAAAAAAACATAGCAAAATTTATTCGTTTGATTTTTATGGTTATATAAATTTTATTTTTTATTTTTTATATTTTAAAAACTATCTATTTTAGTTTATGTAAAAGTATTTTAGATTTTTTTTATTTTTATGTTACACAATTTTTATTTTTTAGTTTTTATTATTTTTTAACTTTAAAAATTAAAAAAAAATATTTGTATAAAAAATAAAATGAATAATTTTTAAATATAAAAATTAAAAAAAATTATGTAACTATAGAAACTAAATGAGTAATTTTTTTAAAAAACTATTAATAATATATACAAAATTTACTCGTTAAATAAGTTTTGACGTAAATGTGAATGTTTTACTTCAAAAAACTGTGGAAAAAAATATAGGTATGGATATTTAATTACTCAACTTAATATCTGGATATTATTTAATATATTAAATTTATAATAAAAAATATTATACAAGTTATTATATATAATTAATTATATTATTTTAAATAATATTACAAAAATCATTATACATCATAAAGATTTAAATAATTATATAATAAAAATGTTTATGATTTTTTTAATTTCCAAATCCTTATGTATAATCAATCAGTCAGTGTTAATATATGAGTTTTTGACATATTATGGAAAGTGAAATAGTGAAACTTATAAATGTGTAGATTAATTATTTTATAAGTTTATTATTTTAGATTTAATTTAATTTAAATTATTTCATTTGTTATTACACTAAAAGTACATTTTTTATGTTTTAATTTAAATTATGTATAAATTTACTCTTTCAAAATTTTAAAACTAACTAAGTATTTTTTTTATTTTTAAAATGAAATAAAGTTTATATTACTATCAATTTTTTCAATCAGTATAAAATTTCAAACTCTTAATTTTTTTTACTCAAAATCTTTACAAACTAAACTGATTAAATTGTTTTACACACTCTTCTACTAAATACTTATAAACTAAAATATCAAATTTAATCTATAATGAAAAAAAAATATTTTCCTGTTATACCTTAAATGATTAAAAAATTATTTCATATTCTAAATTCATAGTAAGCCTTCAATATTTTTAAAATATATTATCATTTATTAGGAACAATGCAATAATAAAAAAGAAAAATAAAGAAAAAAGAAAGAAAAAAACTCAAGAATTTAACGTGGTTCAACACACAATATATGTTGTCTACGTTCACGACTATACTAGGAAGTATACTATATTTGGTATGTTTCCAAAATGTTTACAAGGAGTTGCTTATATAGAAATATATGAGTAATGTTTCTCATCATTTACACAATGTGAGACTAAAATCAAACTATATATTTCTAATAATTTTTTTACTTGGAGTTTGATTTATATTATCACCTAGTGTAATGTCTTCATCATCAACTATTCTCGAAGGCCAATTAAGGTAATACAAAGCCTCAACTTATCAGTTGTAATAGTATTGGTCAACATATCAATTGGATTCTTTGATCCTAAGATCTTAAACAAAGACAAATCTCCATCACTTATCAAGTTTATGATAAAATGATAGTTCAACTTAATGTGCTTGCATCTAAAATGAAGGATTTAATTTTTAGCGAGATATATTGCACTTTGATTGTCACAAAATAACAGAGAATCATCTTTCTCCTTTCCTAATCCTTTGAGAAAGTTCTTCAGCCATAACATATCCTTGGCTACTTTTGAAATAGCCATACTCGGCTGCAATGGTTGAAAGAGAAACTCTACCTTAGAGTTTAGACTTCCAACTGATAATAGTACCACCCAACGAAAAGATGTAACCTGTTGTGCTTTTTCTATTATCTAGATCTCCTCCTAAATCTGCATCAGAAAAGCCTTGTAAAGTGAGATTACTTATTCTAAAAGACAAATGCATCCTTGAAGTGCCTTTCATATATCTCAATATCCACTTCACACCCTCCCAATGCTCATTTCCAGGATTGGATAGAAATTTACTCATAACTCCCACTACATGTGCTATGTCAGGTCTGGTACATACCATAGTATACATCAAGCTTCCTATTACAGATGCATATGGTACTTTAGACATGTAATTTTTTTCTTCGTTTGTCTAAGGAGATTGCCTCTTAGAAAACTTTAAGTGTGTTCCCAAAAGGGTATTTTTGATCTTTACATTTCCAACATTAAATCTATTAAGAAATTTTTCAATATATTTCTCCTAAGACAACTTCAAAATACCTTCTGGTCTATTTCTAGAGATTCTCATGCCAAGAATTTGTTTGGCTAGACCAAGATCCTTCATCTCAAAATTTTCTGCCAAATGTTTCTTCAACATGTTAATTTCTATCATACTAGACCCTACAATTAACATGTCGTCAACATATAAAGTAAGAATAATATAACTATCTCCACATTTCTTAACATAATAGCAGCGAACTTCTTCACTTCTGTGAAATCTTGAGTTGCTCATAAACTCATTAAACTTCTTGTACCATTGTCTCGACGCTTGTTTTAAGCCATACAAACTTTTATGAAGCTTGCACACAAAATTCTTTTTGCCTCGTACTTCAAAGCCTTTTGGTTGTGTCATAAAGATGTCTTCCTCTAGATCCTTATGCAAGAATGCAATTTTAACATCTAACTTCTCTAGATGAAGATTTTTTGTAACTATAATACTCAAGATAACTCTAATGGTAGTCATCTTGACAACAAGAGAGAAAATATTTGTGAAGTTAATTCCTTATTTTTGTTGAAATCCTTTCACTACAAGTCTTGCCTTATATCTTTTGCTACCATTAGGTTCTTCTTTTAACCTATAGACCCACCTGTTCTGCAAAGCCTTTTTTTCCTTTTGGTAGCTTGGTTAAAGACCAAGTTTTGTTCTTTTGAAGGGATTTTATCTCAGTTTTCATTGCTTGCTCCCACTTAATAGAGTTATCTTCATGCATAGCCTCAACAAAGTGCTCTGCCTCACTAGCATCAGTTAACAACAAATAATGCAATGATGGAAAATACCTTTGTGGTGTTACTATCATTTTGTTTGATCTTCTTATTTGGGTCTCAAAAGTTTCCAGTTGCGTTGTTGGTTCTGGTTTTGACTCAGGTGTATTCTTCCTTTTATTGATTACATCACTTTCTGAAATTTCTTATAATGTTACTTTCTCATAGTGCTCTAACTGTTTATCTGCATTTATGGATTCTGTAGATCTGTCTTTATAGAACACATTTTCATTAAAAGTAACATTTCTGCTTTTGATAATTTTTTTGTTTTGGTCATCTCAAAATCTGTAGCCATACATGTTAGATCATAACCAATGAAATAACATAATCTTGCCTTAGTCTCTAATTTATCTCTGCTATTAGAGTCTATCAAAATATATGAGATATAACCAAAGACTTTCAAATGTGAAAGATTTACTTCCTTTCTAGATCATACTTCTTTAAGTAATTGATGGTCCTCTATTTCATGAGATAAGTTGTTGTGTTATTGCATCTAACAAAAACACCTTAGGTAGGCCTGACCGAATCCTCATACACCTAGCTCTAGTTCTTTCGTTCAAGGTTCTGTTCATTCTTTCGGGCACACTGTTTTGTTCTGGTGTTCTTAGCACTTTCTTGATCATTCTAATCCTATTTTTTGAAGAAAAAAAAATTTCTTGAATGCTCTACTATCATACTTTCCAGCATTATCATATTTCAAACTTTTAACTGTTAGACTTGTTTGATTTTCAACATCCTTTTTCCACCTTTTAAACACAGAAAACACGTCAGATTTTTTTTTAAGAAAATAGACTCATACTTTTCTTGTAGAGTCATTAATGAATATTACATAATATTGCGAGCCTTTGAGGGATTTTACTGGAGCTAGCCCCCAAATATATGTATGCACCAATTCTAGCCTTTCAAATTTAGATGTCTTTCTTGACTTAGAAAAGCTAACCTTTTTCTGCTTGCCAAAAATACAATGTTCACAAGATCCAATATGAACATGCTTTATGTTGGATAACTTATCTTTTGACACCATGAGGTTAATTCCTTTTTCACTTATATGCCTAAGTCTTTGATGCCATAGAGAGGAACTGTTGGCAACCTCTATGACATTTATCATATCCTCATATGCAATCATGAAAAGAGATCATCGTTTCTTTCCACGAGTAACAACCAGATTACCTTTCATTAACTTCCAAGTTTCATTTCCAAAAGTAGTGTAATGCCTCCTTATCATCCAATTACCCTATAGATATTAAGTTTCTTTTTAAGGCAAAGATATGTCTGACATTGTGCAAAGTCCATAGGACACGATTAGAGGTTCTGATGTCAACATCACCTTTTCCCACAATATCAAGAGATTTTCCATATTCAAGGTAAACCTTCCCAAGCTCTCCTGAAACATAGTTATATAATAGTTCTAAAGAAGGTGTAGTGTGGAATGACACACTTGAGTCCATAATTTATGAATCAATAGGACTATCTAAACTGCAAATTAATGCATCTGCAATATCATCTGTTATTACATTTGTTGATTCATCATCATCTTGCTTCTTTTTATTATTTTTTCTTTTTGGAGTCTTGCATTGATTGACAAAATGACCATTTTTTTAACAATTCCAACAAGTAATATATATCATTTCTGATTTTTACCTACTTTCTCCCTCTGGATTTTGATATCCCTTGGCCTTGATTCTGACCTTTCTGACTACTTCTTCCTCTAGTTTCAGTAGAATCAAAATTTAAACATTCTCCTAAACCTCTCCAGTGAACATCTTCGCTTAGGATCAAGTCTCGAATGTCATCAAACTTCAACTTGTTATTACTTGCATAACTATTAACTATAGTAACGGTTGCACTCCAACTATCTAGAAGGGATGATAATAAAATCAAAACTTCACCTCATCATCGAAATTGATATGCACTTATGCCAGTTGGGCAAGAATTGTGTTAAATTCATTAATGTGATTAGTAACCTAATTACCTTTGTCCATTTTAAGGTTGACTAGCTTACATATCAAATACACTTTATTGGCTACATATGGCTTCTCATACATGTTTGACAACGCCTTCATCAAACCTACAATTGTCTTCTCGTTTAGAATTTTGAACATAACGTTCTTGGCCAACGTTAGTCGGATCACACCAAGTGTCTATCGATCTAGCAACTCCCAATCTAACTACTCCATGTCGTTTAGCTTTTGTCCCGTTAAAGGCTGATACAACTTCTTCTGATACAAGTAGTCTTTTATCTGCATTTTTTAGAATCTAAAGTCTATGTCATCAAACTTCTCAATCTTCACATTCCCTTCTTCCAATGTTATTCCTTCTGCTGATTTCTAAGAAAACTCCCACTACTTCTATAAACTGATATTTCCATGGAAAAACAAATCTTTTCTGATGTAAAAGATCAGACAAAGTTGCAATCACAAAGCATACTAAAATATTAGCTCACATACCAATTATTAGGAGCAATGCAATAAAAGAGGAAAATAAAGATTGTGAAATCAATAGAGTGAACCAGATAACATTAGTGGATTTAGCAATACTCGTATTTACAGTTTATACGTTGTAAATAACGAGATAAACAGAAAATTCAAATAGTATTCACAGCAAGTGCCACTGAAGAGATATATACATGATGCATCCATATTTGATTGAACCTCGACTTTGGATTTTAACAAAATTATCCAAGTATAATGACTGAAATCATCAAGGATGGTTAAAAAATATTTATGACCATGCACAGAGTGTTCGGAATAAGGGCCCCAAATATCTAAATGGATCAACTCAAAAATTCTGGATGCTTTGTTCAAGCTGGGTAAATAAGATAATTTTCTTTGCTTAGCTAAATGACAAACATCACATATCTCGTCAACATGTCTTGAAATAAAAGGATAAGTTTGACACAAAATATTTAACCTATTTCCAGAAAGATGTCCTAATCTAAAATGCCAAAGGTTGGAGGTTGTAATGGGAGTGGCAGCAGTGTGGTTAATGATGACGTTG
>JAMLFT010006020.1:0-16676 GCA_026544285.1 Pachyrhizus erosus
ATAAAAAAATCAATAAAAAATATTTTTTTAAATTTAAGTGACTAAATTATAAAAATTCATTTAAGTGATTAAAAATATAATTCCAAATTTAAAAAATTAAAAACATAATTAAGTTTTATTTTACAAGAAAATTATGGGAGAAAGCATATAGGAGTATATTATTTCTGCTATACCCTGCCGACAACTGAGTGGGAAGTGCTAGTAGATGATAATAAAAGATAGAGCATCTGGTAAGCAGTGCAAAGAAGCTTCTTAGTTGATAAAATTGTCCAGATTTTCAATTAAATCCCCAACTTGTCCGTTTGTTTCTATGATTGTGTTCTTGTGTTTTCAACTTTGTAATTTTCCCCTTTTTAAGGTGGGTTTTGACCCATTTTGTTGCAAGACTAATCTTTGTTTGACGGAGTGACTATTTTCTCACACAAGTGTTTTTCCAGGAGTTCAGACACCTTGTGAAAAATTTTCAGGATATAGAAAAACAAAGACAACATAATGATACTGTTATTTTTGGAAAGTATTTCTTTTACTATGACCACTTACAAAATCTAACCCCTGGATGTAATGCCTAAAGAATAACAACCCGCCCGTGAGTGTGATAGGAGATAACATGTGAGTGTCTATTTTTTTTTTAGTTTATACACACAGCCAAAGAATTTTTGGCCACTCATTTTGATGGCTGTGTTTTGGCTGTGTGAGAGTGCTGCACTTACATTTGACATTTGTCTTTGAGTAGAATACAAATAGTATTAGAATTTAGATTCACTTGTCACCACCTTCGTCAGATATCCCACAGGCCGGAAAGTTTTTTCCAACCACTCACTCAATCAACACTCATAAACTTGAAATAACCAAATTCTCAAAGTAGCATTGCACAGCACAAGGACATAATACTATATAGCACAAGTTCTCTGTAGAGAATACAAAATGCTGCAAAGCTTACAACATCAAACACAGAAAAGACATCCAAAGCTGTTGAAAATACAAGTGATGACTCTTCTCTGAAATATTGAGAAGTTCACTTCTTTTTTTTTAAACTTCTCAACAACGCTGTTTAACTGTCTGTCTTGTATCACTCACTGTATATAAGTTGTAAAGCGGAGAAGAAAGAGGATGAGCTCTGCCTTTTGTCTCTTCACTCCTTTCTGCTCCGGTCCTTCCATCTTATATAATCTACCTATTTTGATCTAACCTACTAAAATGCAAAATACACAAGAGAAGAAGAAGATTTGACAGGAAAATATAAAAGGAAAAACGTAAAGACCCTCTCCTCCCTGCACATTTGTATAGCTACACAGTCTTGCACAACAGAGCAGTAAACCATTCCCATGTCACTCTCAGGCCAACACGTAGTTTGCCACAGAGACATCTGCTGGAGAAGTAGAATGGATGTAGACAAATTCAAGGCTTTTGCCTGCTGATAATGAGCTGAGCCATGATGGGAATGTGTATGAATCACCAGACTTCGTGAGACCCCAGATTGGACCATAAAGCTTGGATATTGAAAGATTGAGAGAATTGAGACTCTTGTTAGATTTGTTAGTCACCACAGTTGAGTATCTATAATAAGTTTTTCCGTTAGCAACCCATGAGGTGGTCATTTTCTGTTCAATGGAAATTGGGCCAGACAATGAAGCTGAAAGAGAAATTCCTGGGTTAGATATTGATCCCAACATACATATCAGGTAATTATCTTAAGCAATAAACAACGTGCAAGTGACTAGCCAAACAGTACCTGGAGATGGAGTTGTCTTGGTGTTGGGGGTTGGTTGAGGTTTGGTAACAACAGGCTTAGGAGCTGGAACAACAACTGCAAGGAAGAAATTAAAGCTGATTACTATATTATCATCACTGGAAGAATTTTAACAGGAGACGGGCATAAAGCGAGACTAATTATGACAATACCTGGAAGAAGCTGGTTATAGCCACCATGACCTCCACTTAGTCTTGCTAGAATACCGATAAGAGGAGCATTGTTATAGGTTGCTGGCTCTGTCTGTTCATAGTTATCTCTTTCATCAGCAAAGTCATCATATGCATCAGGTCCACCAACAACAGCTCCAGTAAGTAGGTTGGGGTCGCTCCTTTTGCTGCTATACCAAGTAGCATAACCTCCACGGCAGCTGACAAATGAAGGGTTAACCTTGATGGAAACAATGGATGAACCACGGTGATGAACTCTTTGGGGGAAGTTGCTTCCATAGCCCACCATGTAACTAGTAGCTCTTGGGTTGTCCCCAAGAAGGTAGTCCACCTGAAAATTTAACAAGTCAAGTATTGAGACTCCGCTGATATATTTAATGAATGAAATACCAAAGTTAAATTAAAAATAAGTTAAACTATTCACGTTGTATCCATCCCTACACAAGAAAACTGTGAGATTGTCCTATACGTACACATTCGAGAATAAAATTTACGGTTTTCTTGTATAGGAATTAAAACTTAAAATAGCGACAACAATTAAAAAAAAAAAAAAACAAGTGAAAGCGGGAGGTGGAATTACCTGAGACTTTGCAAGGGAGAGAAGCTCGGCAGGGGGGACATTGCCTGAACTGCACCTCAAGCTTCTACCAGAAGAGGCAAGATAGTCAGAGTAGACAGTGGCTAAAAATGAGGCACTCGTGACAAACTGCATGTTGTTCCATCTCTGGCGGAAGATGAGGCCACCAGGAGTCTTCTGCACATTGCGAGAACTCTTTCCAAGGCAGGAACACATGAAAGATTCAGCCTTCTGCTGATATCTCTCGAAAACTGGAGCATGATGGCTAGCTTTTCCTTGCATCAGGAACTGCAAGGAAGAAACAAGGAACGCTGCTTAGTTAGTCACTAATGTTTGATGTAACACACAAAAGAAGCTAACCTATGTTTGTCTTTTACTTTTTCATTAACTAATGATTATTTATAAGATTAGAAATTATTGGTGTTACCTTGGCAACTAATGTTTGAACCCCAGCATACTTGACATCCCAACCAAATTCAGTCATGCCCCAACCAGTTCCACCCATGGAATCACCATTTCTTCCAAGGTAATCCAAGTAATACTGATTGTTAGATGCTTGATACAACCATGCAGCAGCCCAGAGCAATTCATCCTGCACGTACAATTACTAACACTCTCAATCAATTGTTACTTTTGTTTGCTTTTATTTACAAGTGATTTTTAATCTTAATTTAAGCAATACTTGCACTTGCACATTAATTTTTTCCAAATGGGGAAGTTTTGCATTTTTTTCAAATTTAATATAGAGGGGCGAATGAACACAATTAAACAAGAGAAACTTACATTGTAGCCGCTGATGGATCTGTAATACTTCTGGGCAACCGTAATGCTGCCGTCATATTTGCCTCTGTATTTGTCAGCAAAATCAAATAACTGAAATTGAACAAACCCAAAGAGAGTCAGTTGAGCAGGTCCGGGTGGAAAGGGAATGGAGTAAAATCAATCGAGTAACATTATTCTCATTAAATTAATTAATTAATTAATTAACCTTATGTTAAGTTGGTGAACATTTATTAAATCAACCTCTTGGGTATCCTCATTTATTAGATGCAACTAAAATACCCGATACCAGAGGGATCAGATTCAGATCTGTGATGACTGTAGTAGTATTTTTTTACTTAAGGGCTTCATTGAGATCAGAATTTCAGAAGCATCTTTCTATCTTCATCGCTCTAGCTCTAATAAATGAATAATTAAATGCAACATGTTTTTCACCTATCAGAAACAGTGATAGAAACAGAAAAGGAATCGAGAAGCTGGTCAAAGAGTAAAGTAAAAGGTAGCGTGACAGCAGAAAATAGAGATTCAATGTAACTAATGCTAATAAAAACCGAATACAAATTTTGATTTATTTTATTATAGGACCCAGTGCACATTGATGGTTGCAGAACGACCCGCTGTGGTCGTAAAGTAAATATACATCAAACCAAACAACTAAAGTGATACGTATTTCACCCAAAAATAGCACCGACACTGTACCCACGTGACATGGCATAATGGCAATAACGAAGTTTCATTTGTGTGATGTGAATCAATTTTGAGGGGATCGTTAGGATCATCCGGGGCTACACAAAGATCAATTTGTACGACCTAAAAGGGATACCGTGACAAAAGGATAAGTGTGCCCCTTGGGCAACCCATTAGAGACCTGCCCACTCTCCTTTCTTGTCCATGTTCCCATTTAGACATAACAACCAATTTTATTTTAGGACCACAGTCATTACTATTATTATTAATAGGGTAATCAAATAAATAAATAAATAAAGAAAATATTTTATTAGAGAATGGGAATGCATTAAAAACCTCTGTTGGTGAATTAATAATCTTGTTTCTAAACAATTTTTACTTTTGTCATAAAAATAACCCACTCACACTTCTTTAGTTATTATAAGAAAAAAAGAATATAAAGTTAACTCTTGCTCAACAAAGCAATATTAAGGGAGACTAAAGAAAAAGTTGGAAAAAATAAACCAATAAGTGTACAAAAAGCATTTTGATGGGTCCCAAAATTGCTAGATTAGATACTATCTTCGTTCCATTGCTTTTTTAGTGCACAAATATTGCGTAGCGTTCCGGAGATGTATTAGAATAAAAAAATTCATTTTTTTACTAGTGAACAAAATATAAACTTAACATTTAGTATATTTTAAATAAATTAGAATTATAGGAGATCAAAAATACTCGGAGTATATTTTAATTTCATTTAAAAACGAAATAAAATAAAATAGAAACTGTTTCTTGAAAATATATACCATTAATAATAAAAACTGTTCATACTACTTTTGTATAATATAATTATAATTATTACAAGACTAAATTAATTTTTCTTGAAAATACATACTATTAATAATTTACATTTTGAAAAAAGGAATAATTAATTATTGAACAATAATTTAAAGAGAAAAGGACAAGTCGATAAAAAAAAAAGCATTTACTTAATAATAAAAATCACAGACAATTTATAAAAATAATTGACTAAAAACCTATGCTTATTTCATATACTAGGCAGAGTAATTAAGAAAACAAAGGAATAATAAAACCAAATTCACAATTTTGATTAGATTTAATGAATTATTTGTTTTTGGAAAGTTTTGGGCTATTGAATGCTGCTCCGACCTACGCGGCCCAACTTTGCTCGCTCGCAATAACGACTCTGACAAAAGAACCATAAAAGTGTAACTGCCTATTAACTTCAATCGTTTCACTAACATATGCCATTCATGCGCACAACGCATCCATGTTTGTTCACTCTTTATACTACAATGCGCCCCTCACATTATCACACAAAAAATAAATAAATAAATAAATAAATAAAGCGTAGAAGTTATAGCCAGTTTAGTAGAATGTACCTGGTAGGCATGGCGGAGGAGTTCGCCGGCATAGACAGGATTAGAGCGTCGGAAAACAATGGATGCGGCGGCCATAGCGGCGGCGGTTTCTCCGGCGAGATCCGACCCGGGATTGCTCGGGTCGATCTTGTAAGCATGACGGTCGGTTGTCATGTCCTCTGGCCTTTGCCAACAGTAATGGTCAGTGTTCCCGTCTCCCACCTAATTTGTCAAAAAGCCACAACACCAACATTCTTTATTCATAAAAAACTATGGTAAATAAATTACCCCATGTAACCTCTAAATTCAATTCCAAATTAAAAAAAAAAACATTTAAAAAAACAAAAAGGTACCTCTCCATACAAAACATTGGCTTGAGGGTGTGCTTTTATCAAGTAGTCCGTACCCCACTTAACGGCTTCCATGGCGTGACCAAGTTCACCGCTAGCAGCCATTTGTTTCCCGTATTCAATGATGCTCCACGACATCATCGTAACGGTAAACGCCATGGGTAACCCGAACTTCACATTGTCCCCTGCATCATAGTACCCACCAACTAGATCCACCTGCAAAAAAATATAAACCAGGACTTAGCATTGGATATATTTTTCAATAAACACTTATAAGAAAATAAACTGAATTAAACTCCTTTAAAATTAACTCAATACAAAGAATTTGGGTGACGAAAGTGACAAACTAAACTAAAAATACTTGAACTTACCCCGCTTGCTTTGCCATCTTGCAAACCAGAATGTGCTCTCCATGTGACTCTCTGGTTATGGGGAAGGTAGCCAGATCTCTGAGCTTCAAAGAACAGAAGGCTCTTGCTAAGAGCTTGGCCATAGTCATGGCCAGCAAAGGCAAAAGTGGGGCACAGAAGAAGAAGAATAAGCAAGGGAAACATGCAAATAAGCTTTTCCATGTGTTCAATGTGAGGAGTGAAACAGGAAATGACAATGCTGGTGAGTGGTAGGAGCTGAAACTTGGGATAATCCCACCAAATTAGGAGGGAGGAAAGAGGGAAGGGAGAGAGAAAGAGAGAGAGAGAGAGAGGGTACGGGGATTGGAAACTGAGGAGCTCGAGGCTCTATATATTATGGAGGGGAGGGAAAAAGGAAGGTATCAAGAACCCAGAAATTGACAGTCATTCAATAAATAAAAAAATGTAAATTAGTTATTATTTGTTTTGCTAGTATTATTTTTATTTTGTTTTTTGATTTTGAAGTGGCTCCAAATTGCAATGCAGACGTTCCTGATGGGATGAGAATGGGACAATGGCATGTGGGCTTACAGAATGGAGGTCGGTGAGGTTTAAAAGTATGTGGTTGAAATAAAATTACTGCTCATTGATTGATTAATAAAATATGGAAAAAAAATTAAAAAAACTGTTTGACTTACTGAATGGAGATTGAGCCACAATGGTATGTGATTAACCGTGACTCTGGCATCATTTTATGGAATATTATATTTAATTCTAATACAAATTCTAGTCAAGTTACTTATTTAAAACATTTATACTTTTCTATAAAATGTTGTGCAATTAAAATACTAGTCAGCAATAATTTAACACTTTCTTAAAATAAATGTTTTATGGGGGGAAAATTAGAGTGATTAGAGGAAGTCTATTTCAAAGTCGCATCACATATTCACACCACATGTCTCAAAGTACACAATAGTACTAGCTAGTTGCTAATAACTTAGCAATTGATCTAAAAAAAAAAACCTTAGCAATTGAGCACCAGCTTTTTGAATTCAACAAAATACAAGTAGTCCATTATTTGTGTTTTGGTAGAAAATACAACACCTACTCTAAAATACAACCATGTCAACACGTGTAACTTTACAAAGGAAATCTGCCATGAAACTATTCTTAATTCTTAAATAGATACAGAGGAGAGGGAAAAATAACTCTGCCATCAGTAAATTCTTAAATAAGCACATTCTATTATAATTTTTTAGTCAGTTGAATTAGTTTTAATGTTTGCAAAAAATACCTTTTAAAGTATAAAGTTCTTTGTTATAAAATTTACAATAATGAATATGTTAATAAAATTAAATGCTTTATAATAATTTATACTACCTAATTAACAAATACTATGTCGGAGTGATCTACTCGTTCATCCCTTATCAAATGCTTGAATAGAATCGAATCAAATGAAACAGGGTAACATCTGTGAATAAGGGTTAGCCACAATAACCCGGAAAGCCTCTTTTATATGGTCCACAGCAAGAGCCACATGACTTAAGTTACGTGGGGGTTGGCCATTGGTTTAGTTACTGCAAAAGTGTCAACAATGTTTGACTAGAATCGATTTCCATTTCCCAGTGTTATTAACTTCTCGCCTGCCATGTTTGGTTTCAATGGAACCCCCATGTTCTTTCGATTTGATTGTTCCTTGTTCTATGCGTGGAAAAAGAGCCCTTCCGTAATTTACGTGCCGTAGCCCAGGCCCCATGCCATTTAATTATTGATTAGTCTCTTTGTTTATTTCCTTGTTCGATGATTTATTAGTAGATTATATCGCACAGGTATTTTTATGTTAATGTTTTTTCCAAGTGGAAATCTTAACTTAAGAAATTGAGTATTCAGCATGTTTGGATGGTTTGAGGATTACAGTAGGATTTTTGTAAAAAGTTGTGCACACCGTAAGTGAAAAAGGAACGGCATAGACATTAATCTACTATTCAACGGAACAATACCTAGCATTCTTCGTGACAAGTTCATAGGATAATTAATTTTCATAATCTCATACGATTTTTGCATAGTAATACAAAAAAAAAAAAAAAAAAACGTGCTTGAAGTAGGAGTCAAAATGTGACAAAATATGCGGAGAAATGAGAGTGGTAAGTAGTAAGATATAAAATTAATGACAGAACAGAAGAGCTGAGTCACATGTAATAGGTAACAACTAACAAGGAAAATGAAGTAGTTGTACAACCAACTGTGAACGAAATAATTGATACGCAACTCAACGGTGAAGCTTCATCTGCGTTCATACGGTTTCTCTCTGAATATCATCGCAGATGAAGAACCTGTACCAAGGATTCGAATGCCCGACAACCCGACAACCTACACTTATAGCTATTTAATTTTCATATCTGAAATTAGTTCTCTATCTCCACCGACAGCATCCCAGGTAAAAATAACTAAAAACATTCAACAATAATTATGTTTGCACTTGCACACGTATAATCATTTTTTTATTTTTATTTTTTTACTAAATTCGCTTAGTTTTTTATTTGTTTTATAAAACTCTTATCCAATAACAATTTTTGCTAGTATGTTAGTTTTTGTTTTTTGGAGTTACTATCAAGTAATAATTTACCACAATGAAAGAAGTGGATTCTGATTTCAACAAATTTAATTGCAGCAATGCAGATATTTGAATAGGGCATTGTCACTCATACTGGAGAGCATTGTTGATGATCACCGCCAATTCAAATTTTCATCGTACAACTTTTTCTTTTTGGAAATACTTGATCATAAACAAAAAAAAAATGTTTTGTTATTATTTTCTTTTTTTATCCATTTAAGTATATTGATTCAAAAATATAATTAAAAAATTTATTTATGTTTAAACTATTTTTTAAAAAAATAACGCTTATTATTATTTCTCTTTTATTTACAATAATTGTGTGAAATATTTATAATAAAATAAAAATAAATATATAATTAAAAATAATATTATTATTTTAAATTTCTAAATAAAAATTTATGCAAATAAATTTTCTTTTCAAAATATATAAATAAAAAATTGTATTTACATCTTAATTTTATGACATGCTTTTAAAAAAAGTGGTTAGTTTCTAAGAATACTCCTCTAGAATATACTCATAATCATTGATTAGAAAAATAAAACTATGATAAAATCAAACCTACATATATAATAAAACAAAAAATTAAAAAGTTTTTTTTTTTTTACTTTCGAGAGTAAACCTTAAACAAGCTAAATCCTAACTTTAACAATAATACAAAATGGAATTTCTATCAAATCAATTTCAGTTTAAGAGAATATTTTACTTTAATCTTACTTTACCACCATAAGTTCAGCTGAATCACTAGGCACTAAGGTTGCTTTCCCTGATTAATGCTTATTTTGATATTTGAAAAAGTTAACTGAAGTTGCTAATTTTTATTTATTAAAAATATGGGATTGGAGAAAGAAAATGCGGAAGGACTGACTATGTAGTCAAAACTAAAAAAGTGTTGTCCCCATGTCAGAGCGCTTTATTCCCAACCGCAATCAACGGCCTCCGCCGAAAATGAGAAAAAATCTCTCTTTCACACACTCAATCTCTCTCTCTGAACTTTTCTCACTTCTCTCTTAAAATATTTTACTACTTTTTAAAAAGTTTTAATTAGCATAAAAAAATGGAGAGACAAACGAATTTGACACATCATACACAAGTCAAAGAGGCAAGTTTCCGGAATGACTTAGTTGCGACTGTTCACCTGCGACAATTCCCACAGTTGAGTGCCTGTTGTCCAACGTTTTGTATGCCAAGAAGTAAGAGGCTATTCAATATTGATTTTTTTTTCTAATTTTCATTACTACTATTACAGTACGTTTTATTAATTATTATATAATCATTGCTACCAATAAAATATTATAGAATTATATATTCGTTTTATATTTTAGAAATTCTTAAAATTTATTAATATTACGTCTTTAACAAAATTTAAATAATCTTTTTTACAGATATTGATGAAATTATATCAATTTAAAAATCATTAAATTTCTTTATAATCCTTAAACTTACAATTCAATGATAAAAGTAAGTTAAGATCCGTCAAACCATGTTAGTTTTTTAGTTACCATACAATGTATGAATCATGAGATAACGTGACACTAGATTATTTTAATTTACTTAATATAGTAAAATATTTAAAAGAATAATTATTTTATTTAAAATAATTTTATCTTGTATAAAAAGAATTATTTCATATAAAATATATATATAATTTTATTATTATTATATATCAAATTTTCATATAAAAAATTTGTTCTTTTTTATGTCAAATATGTGATTCTCATTTAATTTTTTATACATGAACTTAACTCAATCTTATATTATTGCATTAATATTGTGTTTTAAAAGAATTCATATTCTCCTTATGTCCTTTTATATTTATTTAAGGGTGATATTACTTATTGATGTGAATTAAATATTTCATATAATTAGTTTTTATCAATTATGTTAAAGGACATACATGAATATTATTCAACTCTTTAAAAAAAACTTAATTTTGTTACTCTTTAAAAAAATAAAATAATATTATTATATTTTTTACATATCTAACAAACTTATCTAACATAAATTTACATATGATCTTCAACAGGGTAACACGTTTATTGTATTTTTTAAGTTAGGAAAACAACAGATTTAAAACAACTTTAAAGAATTCTTACATAATTCTTTCATGACTTCATAAACCAAACAAAGATATCTTTTATGTGTATTGTTAGTAGAAAATTCAATGTTGGTCCATACCTTGACATTGTTCCTTCAAATTTAACTTTCAAGTATTTTCATTCATTATCTTTAGTTCAATGTGTCAAGTCACTTTTTGGAAATTTTAGCACTTTTGACTTTACACAAAGATAAACCAAACATTTTTTTTCTTTTAAATATAATTGTCTTCCACATGCCCAAGTTGTTTTACATTGACTTTTACTGTGAGCTTATACAAATTAGATATCATCAAAAAGTCAAAATTTTAAGTTGGTTTTGGCAACTATATGATCAAGGTAAAAAATCCAGGTTAACTAGTTGGCTAGTCATTTGCGTTAAAATCACACTTGGCAGACCAACTTATGTTGAAAATTCTTTTGAAGCGAAATTTGATTTTGTAAACTAAACTCATATTTTATTCACAAATATGTTTGCAAACATCGTGTATAAAGTCTACCCTTTGAAGAGTTGATGTTCATATAATGCATCATAATAGTGTGACGCATGTAAGACATCTCAACAAGAGTGACAAATTAGCAAATTGTTGAATTTGATTCCTATATAAACATGATTTTCGTGATGTATATGAACTTAATTAGTGGAGCATAGTAAAAAAATTATTGTTAACCAAATGATTATGTGAAATATCATGTTATGCAACCTTGACTAGAAGTTTTGTAATCAACGCAATAGTTGTATTTCATAACTAGAAGACAATATTAATAAGATATGGTGAAAGATCATCTGGCAAGTATGGAACAAAATGAACTACAAAATAAAATATGACTTCTTATTTTTTTCATTTTTCATAATATAACTAAACATATAAAGTTAGACTTCGTGTAAAAGTATGCACATTTACATATAGGAGAAAAGTAAATGTTGGTAAACTAAAATTTATCCCCAAAAATCTCTTGAAAAAAATAAATAAACAATAAGCATTTGTTGATATAGTTGTCAATTTTATATTTTAAAACTTTTAAAATAAAAAATAAATTTAATTTATTTATAATTTTTAAATTACAATACTAAGACTTAAATCTAAAACATAAAACTAAATATTAATAATTTCTTCATTTAGATTTATTTTTTGATAACAGCAATTACCAATAATAAATAATAAAAACAAATAGATAAAAACTAGAGAAAATTGATCAAAATAACAATTGACTTATATATATATCTACAGTTATAATAATGACAACAAAGAATAATGGTAATGGAAGTAACAACTTCAACTATAACAGTGAAGACAAAAACTGATTGTTGCAAGTGATGTTGCGATTGCATTATTGATATTGATAACAATAATTGTGGTGACATTGGAGATGGTTGATACATGATAACAATGATAATGACAATAATGGTTCCTTGTGGAATTGATGAGTATGATCGATCAAGAAGTAAAGCAACCAGAGCTTAAGCTTTAGACTTATCAACAACAAAAATATTTGCTATTAGCTTTTCTAAAATGAAAATGATTCATATATTGACAAAAAGGTCACCATGTTGGTAAAAAAACCCTACAATATAACTATATTGTTTAAAGTACAAAAAAAAAAACTTAAAATCTACTTTAAGTCTCACTCGTTGTTTTGTCAACCTTGTTGATGACGACAACGACAAAAACAATGGTTATTGTACTAGTGGCAATAATAGTTAACTAATAATACAAAAATAATTTTAATAATGATGACAGTACTAATAATAGTTTGGGAGTCAATTAAAATTTATTTCAATCTATCACTTTCTTCGTATGACAATACCTTAATTTTTTCTTAAAGACGGTGTCTAATATTTTAACTTGTTTCATCTGTCAATTTAAATGTGTTTTTTGACTACAATTGTGTAAAGATTTTACAATGAGTTTTTACAATTTAGTACAAAATTTTTGTCTTTAAAGTTGGGTGTCTCATTATGTTAGAGTAGAAGATCCACGGTATGACATGGTAAATCTAAGTAATTAGTTCACAACCAAAGAAGTTTCAGTCACAAAATCTTTAAAATTTACAGAAAAAAAAATGTATTTAGTGATATATTATGTTTTAATGTGTGTTTATTCTATAAGAAAAATCAAGAGTTGTGTTAGTTGGATGTTGTGACTTGTATTGTGTTAGTGGTAACAATGTAAGGAAATGTACCAATAAATCATGTTACTTCATCAGTGAAGACTTATATCATGGCTTAGCAAAAAGTAAAACTATATAACTACCAACTACTAATGTAGAGTATATTTTAATTCCTAGTTCTTCACAATTTCTTTGAGAAAATATCAAATGGAAGATTATTCAGATATTGAGAAACAATTATTAATTTTTATGATAATATTAAATTCGTTCATTGTCCATTAAAAACAATTTTAGATTTAACAAATAAAACTTGTTAGAAAAACAAAAACACTTAAACATTGTAGTTGGAAAGATAAAAAGGAGCAAGTGTTGCACTAACCATTTAAGTATTTACCATAACATTTGAGAATGACGTAGGTTGCAGTGCTTCTAAAGAATTGTGAAAACCAAAAGCACAAGAAGCTAGTTGCTAAAAGGATCTTCCAAGTCCTACCATCTTGCAAAACAAAACACGAACATCAATTTTCACAAATGAAAATGCATTCAAGAGAGGAAAAAGTTATACGAAATAAAAATAGTATTGAAGAAAATTAGAAAGTAAGATGGAAAAAGGTATAAAATAGTGAATGAGAATAAAACCGGTTTATTCATACTCTTTGTATGTGATATTTAGAGAAATGAAAAGAACAATGTTAGTTTGCAAGTTTATATTTAAACATACAACTTCTCATACGCGTGAAAAGAAATTGAATTTTCTTTTCTTTAACATAAAAAAAATTATTATTATTTCAATGATATGTTTTGAACTTCAATTTATGTTATAGGAATCCTTCAAGTAACAAAAGTCTCACAACGAACATGGCTATTTTGTATTTTACTCGTCAGATAAACGCTGTTGTTGTTGTGTTTTATTTGGGTTGCTTTAATTGTAAAAAATTCTCATAAGCTTAACCTCAGTCAATGTTAAATCTATTTTAATTATTTGATTATTTAATTTAATTATTTTATTCCTTTAATGGTTAATATTTGTAAGGTGACTAAATGATAAATTGCTAAGAGATTGACACTAATCAGATTTGACCATTTGCATCACCTTTATTTATAAATAGTATAGATTGACCCCTTCCATTTTACTGTCATTGTGAAAAATTAACCATAAAGACATAATTAGTCTTTCAATCTAATATGGTAAAATATACATGTTTGTATTGAGTTTTTTCACTTTTGAAAGTTAGTATTTTCACCTCACAAAAATATTATTTTTACCTCTACAGGTTTTAAACCAATAATTTTAATCAAATTCTTTAATCGATATTCTCATCTTCATGGGTCTATTAAAATTAAGTATGATTTCACAATTTTTTTCAAGTTTCAAACCTACAATTTGTTTAATACAAATTCACACAACTAGCTTAGATAATTTTTTTTTTAATGGTGATTAGACAAAAACATTATATTAAAACATAAATACAATTTTAATAATTTAATTTAAAAAATAAAAATAAATTATAGTAATATTTTTGTTTTTTTTTAAATTACATAAATATTTTTTATTTTTTTAATCATTACATAAATATCTCTTGTAGAGATGTTAGTGAAATATATATGAAAGTGTTAGTATAATATTTTTTAAACATTAAAAAATGTTAGTGTAATATATAAGAGGTACAAGTATAATATTTTTAAATATTAAAAAAATTTATTGTAAAAATAATAAAAGATAATAATATTAAGTGTAATTCATACAAAATATAGTAGATATTATTATAATTTATTTAAAAATATAAACTTAATTAAAAATTACTAAATGGTTAAAAAAAGTTATGAAGTAATTTAAAAAAAAAAAATTAGTTACACCCTAGCTATCAATGTATAATCCTCAAACAATAAAAAGTAAAAGTGTTGCCTTAGACGCGTGCTATATACAAGGTTCATGCGTTCAACAAAAAAAGGTTATAAGTGCGGGGCTTTCCCCTCATGCGGATCATCAGCGTGGGAACAAACAACTTTTTGAAGCAAACAACTATCACATTAATTCTCTCTATTTTATTTTAAGGAAATAATTAGCTACATCGGTTTTCATGACAAATTATTTTTATTTTACTTAAATATTCTTATTTCATAAATTATTAACTACATTATACAATTACAAGTATATGTTTACTAGTACATTTTTTTTTCTAGCACTAAATAAGGGTATTATTAAAAAATAATTAATACTTTCTTGATATTAAAAAATAATTTAAAACATAAAAATGCTATAAAAATTTCAGATAAAATTAAACCGAAAGTGTAAGGAAAAAAATCTATAAATAATATAATAAAAAAACAATTATAAAATCTTTTAGAAATCGTTTTGCTTATTATATTAAAAGAATGAAATGAAAAAACGAAAATTGATTTTGTTTTTGTTTTAAAAATTAAAATATGAGAAATTAAAGTATGCACTGATAACGTAAATCAGCTAGGCCCCAAGCAGCATTAAACTCTTAAAATATAATTAGGTGGATGAAATATAGAAACTCTCTGGATCTAGAAAAGATATTAAGAAGTTACAAAGAAACATGGCCCCATCAAGATCTTAAATCGATATCGAGAAAATAGTGATAGAAGTTGGGAGCTTTTATGGGGACAAGGGGCCCATTTATCCCCTCACCTTCCAAACAACCAAGTAACCTTCGTTTTAAATTTTCTTAGATATTTGAAAAAGTAGTATGTGTGATATATATAAAGTTTTATCATTAGTACAATCTCTTTTTTTTCTTAAATTTCCTTAAGTTTTTTTCCTGATTTTTTTCTTTTACAAAATCCCTTTTTTTTTTTTGTATAATAATGCAATACATCTTTGAAAATTACGTGAAATACAAAAATGACAGATGTATAAAATGTGAGGAATAAATAATAAATAATTTAAAATAATATTCCACCGTGTGTTATTTTAAATAACCTGTGCTCATATTTTTTTAAATATATGAATATGGATTTAATGTCAAAATTTATTTATATGAAAAAAATTATTGTAAGTGATTTGTATCTCAAAAAGTGTCAATAACATACTTTATGATAGTATTTTCTTAACACACTTTGAGTTCTTTTTTTTAATTATAAAATTATGAAAAAATCTTTAAAATATAAATAAATAGTGAAATCTACGTAGTTTTATAATTTTTAATATATTTTAACTAATAATAAAACTTATATTTAAAAGAATATGATAGAAAAAACATGTTAAAATATATGCAATAAAAATCAAAATTTCATACAATCGATTAAACTATTTTCTTAAATTGGTTAAAATACAATTTATCTAGAAAGTCTAGTTAAATTTCGTTATATGTCAAGGGCACAACATTTATTCTTGTATCTTTTATTATCATCAATATTTATCGCTCCTATTCCTTCTAGCCGTCATTTGCTTTGTTACTCCCATCGCGAATGTTGTTGTTATTCTCTCAAAGAGATGTATCATCCAATTCTATGAATTGGTAAATGTATTGTTCCGTGAATTGTTAAACAGTTAAATCAACATGTTGTGTATGTGATTTGATAAATGTGTTGTGAATTGTTTGTGAAATTAGGTTGGTAGATCTTTTTTATTATTGTGCATATTTTCTTATTCAATATATAATTAAAAAAAATACATCAACTATGAACATAATCAATGTAGAAAGTACAATTTTTTATGACTAATTCTATATAATCTAGTGTAGAATAACTTACACTATCGATTAATAAAAAATTACAATAAATATAATTTTAAAATAATAATTATAAAAAGTAATAAATTTATCATAATAATAATATATAGTTATTATAATTTTAAAATAA
>JAMLFT010006021.1:0-16673 GCA_026544285.1 Pachyrhizus erosus
ATAAATTATATTAATATTATTTGATTCTCTCCACATGGAGACACTACGTTTTTATGCAACAATATTTTTGTAAATTTTGTATTGCGGTGTGTACACTACCTGTGGGCACTCTAACTTTTGGTTTGATGAAATGGTTTTTTTTTTTTTTCTAAAAAAACTTCAATATGTGAAAAAAAAATACTTTATCTATATGTGATCTCAAAATATTTTATTAGTCAATAACAAATAAATTAATTAAATCTTATAATAATTATTTTGATAATTAATTGATTGACAATATATTTTTTTACTAATAGTACATAAAATTAAATTTTTAAAATGTATTTAATAAAATTAATTTATTAATTAATTAAAAGTTATATGCTAATAAATTAGGAGTTAGAAGTTTAAAAATTAACTGATTAAAAATGTTTGATAAATATTAAATGGCATATTTAATTATTTGATTATAATTATATATAGATATATTTATGTTCCACTTTCAATATTTAAATCTATTTTTAATAACGTATCATCTTAAAAATTAAGATAATACTTTTTAAATTTTATATTATAAAGAGATAATAATTATTTGATGATTTTGCTTAATTTTCTTCAAGTATATAATCTAAAATTAAAAAAAAAATAGATTTTAAGTTAGTGAAATATAAAATGAAAAAGGAAAAAATTCTAAGAGTTTATAAGTTATAAGATAGATAAAATAGCTAAAAAAACATAAATATTAAAATAAACTTATGTAATAAATAAGATTATTTTATCAAATTAGTTTATAAGTTTTTAAAGTAACTTATGAAACACACTCTTAATATTTCAATATATATTATATTATTTTCAGTTACGATAAATAATTATGACAAAGTTTCTTATGATGTTTTCTTTCATTCTCGATTATTTTAAGTGTGAGAAACAGTAATTTTGGAATAATTTTCTTATTAGTTTTAGAAATAGAAAGTAAAGTTTAAACACTTCATATTATTTTTTATTTTTTTTAATAAGGACACCTAATATTATTAAATTTGTTTTATTTTATCTTTTCAAATCTTAAAATAAATATTAATCATGTAAATATTTTAAAATAAAAAATAATGCACTTTGTAAATCTTTTAAAAAATAATTTTCCTTTATAATTATAATTATAATAGTAAAAGTCTCAAGTGTTTAATTATTGATTGTAGACAGCTTTACAATGGCAAGTCTGTTACAACACTTTTTTAGCTATATTATCATATAATATATACTCACTAGGTCCCTTTTTACAATGTTCTTTAAAAAAAATATACATCTTTTAAAAAATTAATTAATATAATTATGTCATTAAACTTATTAATAATTTGTAATATTTTTAAAATTATTTTTATTTTTTATAATTAATCGTCTCTCTTTCTACTTAATTATTTTTTATTAATCGTTATTCATATTATTCAATTTTAATAAAAAAAAATAAAAACTTATCTTATTAATTTTTTTAGTATTTATTATTTTTTTGACTAAAAAATTGTTAATTAGTTAAAGATACTTAAAAAAAATAATTAATATAATGGACAATTAAAAAAATATCTTATATAAAAGTACATATATTTTTCTAACTAAGATCTTATAAAAAGAGAGTGAGGGAGTATTTATAATATTATCTTCATCTCGTATTTTTTTTTTTCTATTTTCGTTTCTGTAGGGTAAACAATTATACAAAATTATTGTAAAAAGTAAAAACGTGTGTGTTATTTCTTTTTACCGGTTAAGTTTGTAACAGCTTTCCAAGCAGCATTATTAACCTTTGTAATCTCTCTAATCTAGAGCCGTCACGCTCTTCCAATGTGGCAATGTTTTCATCTGCACCAGTCACTTTGACTGACCACCCTGCTCAATTATGTTCACACGATCCAATCCCTGCCACTACAAATTCCAGCACACCAAAATCCTCAAATCTCTATATTAAAATTTCCCAACAAACAAAGAAAGCCAAAGCAATTAAAAGATATCAATTTTTTATTTCTTTTCTTTTTTAAAAAAAAAAAAGTATATAGATAAAAAAAAAACTCAAGATAAATTGGTAAATAATTAATCACTTTAAAGATATTTGTCAGAGTTAAACTCTCAATGAAAAACACACTTGATTATGTACGTGGTTATTTAACTAAAACTCAATGATAGTTTGATACTCAAAAACACATGATTAAGGAGTATAATGATGTGATTAAACTCAAAAGTGTTATCAACTAGTAAGAGTACTGATTACAAAATACTACTTACTAAGAAAAGGTATAATATTTATTATTCAAAATTCACTTTACTTTCAGACCACATAGTCGCAGGCTATCGAGCAATCGCGTCGCGTGCGAGAGAAACGCCGAACAACAAAAGCAGCATTACTTTGCTGAATTGCTGCTGCACCTGGCACTGTCACTCTGTCTTTCTTCTTCTTCTTCTTCTTCTTCTTCTTCTTTTTCACTCTGCCCACACACACACACACTTGCCTTTTCTGTTCCCAAATTTCATTCATGAAAAAAGAAATAACAACAAAAAGAAAAACTAAGTGATAGAAGTCACTTTTATAGTGCTTCAATGGCCTCAACAAGCGGAGCAGCGAACTCCTCAGTTCCGCAGCAAATTCACAGTTCGCGAACGAAGCTGAGCCACCACAACGTGGACTCGATGAGCAAAGCCATAGCGCAGTACACGGAAGACGCGAGGCTGCACGCGGTCTTCGAGCAATCCGGCGAGTCTGGAAGGTCCTTCGATTACTCTCAATCAATACGCATCACATCGGAATCCGTTCCGGAGCAGCAGATAACGGCTTACCTCCTCAAAATCCAGCGCGGCGGCTTCATCCAGCCGTTCGGCTCCATGATCGCCGTGGACGAGCCGTCCTTCCGCATCCTTGCCTACTCCGAGAACGCCCGCGACATGCTCGGCATTACTCCGCAGTCTGTCCCCTCCCTCGACGACGACAAACACGAAGCCTTCGCACTCGGCGCCGATGTTCGAACCCTCTTCACTCACTCCAGCGCCTTGCTCCTTGAAAAAGCCTTCTCCGCTCGCGAAATTAGCCTCATGAACCCTATCTGGATCCACTCCAGAACTTCCGGCAAGCCTTTCTATGGTATCCTCCACCGAATTGACGTCGGAATTGTCATCGATTTGGAGCCCGCACGGACGGAGGATCCCGCTCTTTCCATCGCCGGCGCGGTTCAGTCGCAGAAGCTAGCCGTTCGCGCTATTTCTCAGCTGCAGTCTCTTCCCGGGGGTGATGTTAAGCTTCTTTGTGACACTGTTGTTGAGAGTGTTAGGGAATTGACGGGGTATGACAGGGTTATGGTTTATAAGTTTCACGAGGATGAGCATGGTGAGGTTGTTGCTGAGAGTAAGAGGCCTGATTTGGAGCCTTACATTGGTTTGCATTATCCCGCTACTGATATTCCTCAGGCTTCTAGGTTTTTGTTTAAGCAGAATAGGGCTAGGATGATTGTGGATTGTCATGCTTCTGCTGTGAGGGTGGTGCAGGATGAGGCTCTTGTGCAGCCTCTTTGTTTGGTTGGGTCCACGCTTAGGGCCCCTCATGGATGTCATGCTCAGTATATGGCTAACATGGGGTCGATTGCGTCCTTGGTCATGGCTGTTATAATTAATGGGAATGATGAGGAAGGTGTTGCTGGCCGGAGTTCGATGAGGCTGTGGGGGCTTGTTGTTTGCCATCACACTTCTGCTAGGTGTATTCCTTTTCCTTTGAGGTATGCTTGTGAGTTTCTCATGCAGGCCTTTGGGCTGCAGTTGAACATGGAGCTTCAGTTGGCGGTGCAGTCATTGGAGAAGCGGGTTTTGAGGACGCAGACTCTGTTGTGTGATATGCTTCTTAGGGACTCGCCTACAGGCATTGTTACTCAGAGTCCTAGTATTATGGACTTGGTGAAGTGTGATGGAGCCGCTCTTTACTACCAAGGGAACTATTATCCGATGGGTGTAACTCCAACTGAGGCTCAAATAAGGGATATAATTGAGTGGTTGTTGGCATTCCATGGAGATTCGACCGGTTTGAGTACTGATAGTCTGGCTGATGCTGGCTATCCTGGGGCTGCCTCGCTTGGGGATGCTGTTTGTGGGATGGCTGTTGCTTATATCACGGAGAAGGATTTTCTTTTCTGGTTCAGGTCCCACACGGCAAAAGAGATTAAATGGGGTGGTGCAAAGCATCACCCTGAGGACAAGGATGATGGGCAGAGAATGCATCCCCGTTCTTCCTTCAAGGCTTTTCTGGAAGTGGTAAAGAGCCGTAGTTTGCCGTGGGAGAATGCAGAAATGGATGCAATTCACTCTTTGCAGCTTATTCTGCGTGACTCATTTAGAGATGCCGAGCATAGCAACTCTAAGGCTGTAGTGGATCCCCGTGTGACGGAACTGCAGTTGCAAGGGGTAGATGAACTAAGTTCTGTGGCCAGAGAGATGGTTAGATTGATAGAAACAGCCACTGCTCCTATATTTGCTGTTGATGTTGATGGCCACATAAATGGGTGGAATGCGAAGGTTTCAGAATTGACAGGACTCCCGGTTGAGGAGGCTATGGGGAAGTCTTTGGTTCATGATCTTGTGTTTAAGGAGTCTGAAGAAACTGTTGACAAGCTTCTTTCTCGTGCTTTAAAAGGTATCCTTTCTATTACTCTAGCGTTCTGGTCAATTCATTGAGTATATAAAGGTAGGAGAACCCTGTACCATTTGCAATAGCATGCCAATCTAACCATTTTTGTTTGTCATAGTTACTTGTAAACATGATGGCTAGAAATTTAGTACGTGCACTGGATACTTAACGGTATTGGAGTCAACGGGAAATTAATAGTTTATAGCATGATAAATAACTACCTTATCGAAATTTCCAAGCACAAATTATTGGATGCTGTACACAATTATGCACTTAATGGTTCAGTCCTTAGTAATTCAATAAAAACTGCAAACGTAGGCATATAATTAAAACTGTGTAACAATGCAAAGCTTGTAAAAGGAAAAATAATAAAAGAAAATATTTACAGTCCAATTCAGTGTCATCCTGTGTTGGGTAGCAGTCATGTCATTTAGGATCTATGGTCTGCTTGGTTTGAGTAAGGGGCTACTGGTGCTAAGATGGAGATTCTGGAATGAATGTCACTTTACTCTTGCTTGATAAAAAAAATGTGATGTTTTAGAAATTAAAATGTACTCAGTTTGACTTTTCTGCTTTCCTACATTCCAACTGCTCAATCAGGTAGACTGTATGTCAATGAGCTTATGAAGTAACTTGTTGCCTACTGCTATAAACTATATCTAGTTTGGCTTTAGGAGAAGTAAGGTATTGATAATTGGTTGTACAATGACATAACTTGAATTTAATTAGTACAGGTGAAGAAGATAAGAATGTTGAGATAAAAATGAGGACGTTTGGCCCAGACCATCAAAATAAGGCAGTTTTTGTAGTGGTGAATGCTTGCTCCAGCAAGGATTATACAAATAATATAGTTGGAGTGTGCTTTGTTGGTCAGGATGTTACTGGTCAAAAAATTGTGATGGACAAATTCATCAACATACAAGGTGACTACAAGGCTATTGTACATAGTCCAAATCCTTTGATCCCTCCCATTTTTGCATCGGACGATAACACATGTTGCTTAGAGTGGAACACTGCAATGGAAAAGCTTACGGGTTGGGGCCATGCAGATGTCATTGGAAAAATGTTAGTGGGAGAGGTTTTTGGTAGTTGCTGTCAGTTGAAGGGTTCAGATTCAATAACAAAGTTCATGATTGTCTTACACAATGCACTTGGTGGACAAGATACTGATAAATTCCCCTTTTCATTTCTTGATCTGCATGGAAAGTATATACAAACTTTCCTGACTGCAAATAAGAGGGTTAACATGGATGGTCAGATCATTGGGGCTTTTTGCTTTTTGCAAATTGTGAGTCCTGAACTTCAACAAGCTCTGAAGACACAGAGACAACAAGAGAAGAATTCCTTTTCTAGGATGAAAGAGTTAGCTTATATTTGTCAAGGAGTTAAGAATCCTTTGAGTGGCATACGCTTTACAAACTCTCTTTTGGAGGCTACAGGCTTGACAGATGAGCAAAAGCAGTTTCTTGAGACTAGTGCTGCTTGTGAGAAGCAAATGCTAAAGATAATACGCGACATTGATCTTGAAAGCATCGAGGATGGGTAAGTTTTCTAATTAATCCTTTAAAACCTTTTGGTTGTTCTGGAAGACAATGTTGAGAGTTATAGAATTTGGCTATATAAATCCAACCTCCTTCACGTGTAAGCTTGTTGCAAGTTTTGAAATATGATGAATTACAGACTAACAATTCAAATCTGTATAGTATTGAAATGTAATAGCTAAGTTTTCTGAACAAAAGGTATTTTGACATGGGACTAGGGTACCAAGTTAGTCCTAAGATTCAATATTGTTGCTCCACAGTACTGTAACTAAAATGTCAATGTAAAATTGTCTGTAGTTCCAAACTTTTTGATTTGTAGTCTGATATTCATTTGAGGCCTTGCAGGCTTTCATGTGTGAGGGATGATGCAATTCTAAAAACTATCTGAAAGGTCAATAGGCTTTTTAACTTGTGATTTGATTCATGAAGGCAAGGCATCCTATTGTGCAAATTGAGTATTGAATTTGCACTTGTCAGTCAGGGTATTTTGATGATTTTATGTCAAATTTACTTCTCTAGTAATGCTATAAATATAAACCTAATACGCTAAAGAACGAGAATATGATAATTACTTAATCTGATATTGATGGAGTGGGCAAATATCTTAAGGCCTGTTAACATTGAGAAAAACGTTTTCTATTTTTGTTTCTTGTTTCACTTTTAATTACAATTTTTTTTAAAAGATTTGTATAAGAAACAACAAAAATAATTTTAAAAAAATGTTTTCTAGTTGGCTTTGACCATATCTATGTTTTATCAATATGTCATGAATTTTACAAGTTTTGCTTTGATCTGATAACATGCAGCAGCATCTAGTAGTTTGTCAAATGTCCTGTTTTACATGTTTGTCAACGATGTGTATCGATGTCAGTTGTCTTTTATGACAGCTTCTAAATAGACTAAGTCAAACAAATCACATGTCAATCATGTAAAAATATACACTACCTTCTCACTAGGAGATGCAAATTTGGGGAATTGGTATCTGTGAATATCAGTAATCAATTCTATCTCAGTATACCTTCCTTTGCTAGTGGGTTGATACTTTCATTTCATGTTTCGGTGCCTTTGTTAGTTGCCTTTAGTGTGCTTACTTGCTTTTATGTCCCTATAAAGTCACTGCATTGATTTTCTTTTGAGAAAGGCAAGATTCATGTTTTCTTTTCTTTTTGGGGTTAGGTCCCTGGAGCTTGAAAAGGGGGAATTCTTGCTTGGAAATGTCATAAATTCAGTTGTTAGCCAAGTAATGTTACTGTTAAGAGAAAGAAATTTACAGTTGATTCGTGATATTCCTGAAGAAATCAAGACATTGGCTGTCTATGGTGATCAATTGAGGATTCAACAAGTGTTGTCTGATTTCTTGTTGAATATAGTGCGCTACGCACCATCTCCAGATGGCTGGGTAGAGATTCATGTACATCCAAGAATAAAACAAATCTCAGATGGGCTCACCCTTCTCCATGCTGAATTTAGGTATTGTGGCGAGATCTTGAAGTGATTTTCATTATTTTTGTCTTCAAGTGTTTACGGATGATAATCAAAACCTCAAATACGTGTTTATAAGAGCCTTAGGCATAAATCTTGTATCAATATGACAATATAATAATTGAATATTCTGAACCTTTGTAGATTGCTATCGAAAAATTTAAGTTTCCCATCTGAATTCACCCCTCAACAGAGAAAGATGCCAATGCCTTCTAACTAAATTATTAGTGACTAGTAATTTGTAGGTTACTGGAAGAAAAAAAAATCTTCTGTATGCTTCTAGCTCTTTGGAAAGCCCTAAAGATAGATGTTTGATTAACTTCCCTTATTATGATCTCTTGTCATCCATATAATTTCTTGGAAAGAGATTACACAAAAGGAAATAAATATTCTTATCCAACAAAAGGAAAGAAAGAAATATTGAATGCTGATTATTATCTAGACACATTCTATTATTCCACTTCTTGGATTTATACATATATTAACCTGTAATTTAGTGCTAACCTGATGGTGCTTTTCTATATATTTAATTTTTACTTGGCTATTATTATTATTATTATTATTATTCCTATTACTTTTGAGTGGATAATACTTAATCAATTGTGTTTTATTTCTTCTTTTATGAAGAATGGTATGTCCTGGTGAAGGTCTTCCTCCTGAATTGATTCAAGACATGTTCAATAAAAGTCGGTGGGCGACTCAAGAAGGTTTAGGGCTGAGCATGAGCAGGAAGATTCTAAAGCTAATGAATGGCGAAGTCCAGTATATCAGGGAGGCAGAACGGTGCTACTTTTTTGTTCTTCTTGAACTCCCTGTGACACGGAGAAGCTCTAAAAAGTGTTAAATAGGTATTCTGTAGCTGTAAGATTAAATTTAATGCCCTGGCTCTGCCCCTCATGCTGACAGTTAGATAGTTTGTTGTCATAATAGATTATGCTCACCTAACAAGACAACTTAAGGGCCAAGCATTTGAACAAGCTAATTTGGCTAGTTATCGCAGTCACATGTAATTCTACCAAATTGGACTGTTGCTTTGCACCCTGACAAAACTTGTTCGGTACAGCAAGAGCGGCTAGTTAATATGTAGCTAAATGTAACCTTAAATTTTACTGATAAAGTTATGGCAGAGTAGATGAAATGCTGTGTCGCCAATATGTGCACTTCATGGCCAAGTGGAGTCTCCTGTGAAAAATTTCAAGCAAATGCTTACGTCATTAGCAGCTGCAGTGAACTCCAATCTATGGATGGATTGAACTGCATCCATCTACTGCACTGTTGTCTGTTGTGATAGTAACTGCTTATACCAAATGAGTTTCCAAGTTTGCAAAAATTGTAAAATCCTAGTCTCTAACAAGGTTTGCCCCTGCAATGTTGCTTTCCAACTCTCCACTTTTTTTTTCATCATTGCCTGTAAATCCCTTCCAACTCTAATAAAAGCTGGGTTGTTTATCCTGTATTTTTCGAAATTTCGTGAAAGCTAGCTTTTCTTTAATAAAAAAAAATGAAATGCACTTATCTTTCTTTATTATCTGTATTTTTGTGTCTGTGTTTCTGTGATTTATTTTATTCTTCGACACATTAGGGAGCGAGTGAATATCCTTAGAGTACCCAAAGTAGGTGTTAATGGATGATGTGGTGAGCTTGAAAGTCTTTGTACTATCTTTTGGTTGTATCTTAAGCTCGCCATCCAAACATTACAAGTAAGGTAATTGTTTTTATGTATTGTTGATCACTAGTATCCTACCCCGCGATGCTGGGGATTTTTCTGTCATTATTTTTAAAATATAGAAAAAAAATTATAAAATTAATGGAACTTAATTTTAAAATAAAATATTTTAAATTAAACATGTAAAATAAAAATATATCATAATATAAAATTATTCTAATTTTAAATTTAAATAAAAATATTTTAGATTTAAGTCAATAAGTCTTTACTAAGTAAATTACTATTTTAAAATTATTTTTAATTTATTCCAAATTAAGTTTTAGTATTTCAAATTACATGTACAAATAATAATAAAAAAAATCCTATCCAACTTACATACATATAGCTATTTGATTTGGAACAAATTAAATTAGGTTTTTGGACAATAAAATCGATTTCAACAGATATCAATATTTAAGAATTCTTATAAATATTTTCAAATTTGTTAAAATAATTATAAAAGAATTCTTATAAATTGATTATAATTATAATTATATTTATAAATCTGTATAAATAATATCCAACTATGTTAGACAAACAATTTTAAGCATTTAAAGTTCTCTTTCACACCTCATGTGGTACGTTCAACAGTTCTTTTTTCATACATTCAATTTCTAAGACAGCAAAGTACATCAAGACATTAAATATATTCCTTTAGCTAACAACACCTTCCAATTTAATTGTTCATGAAACAAATCTGTAAAGCATGTCGAGGTTCATACTAAATCTCAAATTAAAAAACAAAATCAAGTATTTAACAATTGAAATGAGAATTAGATATGTTTACTTGATGTGACAATAGTACTTGCATCTTACACTGATGTAAATACTCATAACTGAAAATTTAAATAAACTTTACAGACTTTACAACTTCCTTGAAAATTCTTCTACTTGTTTCTTTGCATGCTTGCAATGTACTTTTCTCTATTCAATTGCAAAATAAAGAGCAGGTGAAACCTTTAAGTCAATAAGCTGCACAAATGTTAGTTTGACTTTTATAAAATAAAAATACAAGACAATAAACTAATATTAACATTAATTTCTTTCAACTTAATTAAAGAAAGTGATGCTTCTTTTGTAAAAATACTGAAAGAGAGAGCATCCGTATGAGAAATAATAAATGAAACTTTAAAAATTGTAATGAAAAATTATAATCAACTTAAAAATTTAAAATATATTATTACAAAAAAGAAAATGTAAGATAAAAAATTATAACACAATTTTAAAAAGTTGTAATTAACTTTTAAAATTAAAAAGATATTATTACAAAAAAGAAATTGTATGATAAAAAAATTATAACACAATTTTAAAAAGTTATAATCAACAATTACTTTGAAGTGAATATTTAATCATATATTAATACTTTGGTCTTCTAGATTTGTCAAATAAAAAAAAACTAATAAGAAGAAAATGACATGTCAGAGATAAAAAATAATAAAACTGTTGATAAAAGAGATGACATTGACATATGACTTTATGAATGTGATCACATCTTAATCTGATTAGAAAAGGTTTCAGAAAATATTACAAAGCGCTCCTTATTTAAGGCTGCACTGTTTTTAATTCTTGTGGTACGTTCAAATGTATATAGGCGGCATTGGATTTTAAATTAGAGTGCTATGAATTTCAACCACATAGCTCCTATTTATAGACTTATGTGTTCCTCTAAAATGCATTCCACAACTCGACTTCAACCTTCACTGGAAAATTTGCATTCAATTGTTAAAAAAATTAAATATGTAAAAAGTTATGTCTTAATTTTTAATTATCGTGCCAATAATTCTAATTTATTATAATTATATATAATTATAAAAGAAATATATAGTATTAATAATATTACAACATTACTTTTCATTTTAAAATTTTTTTAACTATTTTTTAAAAAGGTTATAAATAAAAAGTTAATAATTTATATTAAAAATATTAATTTATCATTTACAAATTATTTCTTATTAAAGATTTTAACAAACAATATAAAATTAAAAATAATATTTTAATTGTCTAAAAATAAGTCTTGAGAATTGTTTTGCCAAGAAAGGCCCTGGAAATTCTAAGAAAAGTAAGACAAATAGTCAAACAGTGAGTGAATTATGAAAAGGGTAAAAATGTTATTTTGTGATGAAATGAAAAGAGATGTGTGAAGTGTGCAGTCTCGAGGTTACTGAAAGATGTAATGAGACAGACAAGAGCTTCTTCCCAGCCCTTCGCAGGCAATGTAATGTGCACCGAAGGATGATTGGTCGTCAATGTTGGACAAAAAATCTTAAGAATCTTCTCTTAAACTAAAATACAATTATTTAAAAGATACCTCAATGCTGTATAATATAATATTTTATATAAAGAGAAATCAGCAAGGATGGGTAGATATTAATACCCTTCTATTATCTACTTTTCTGTTATTTGTTTCTTCTTAGTATCTTTATAAGATAATAGTAAAAAAATATAATTTAATTAAGTAATTCTAAATCTTAAACTCTCAACTTTGAATCCTAAATTTAAAAAATAAAAATCCTTTAAATCCTAAATTGTAACTATCAATTGGTCAATTACTTTGTTCTTTGATTGTATATGTTGTAATTTTAATTCTTAATTTTATAGAACATTATTAACTTTAATATTTATTAATATTGAGTTAAAATAAGCATTTTACAAAACTAAAGAATAAAATAATTTATAGTTAAACTTTAAAAATTAAAAAAAATAATTAAATTTAATTTGATGCATTTGTTATAATGCAAATATCTCTTATTATTACCTAGTTGGTAGTATAGTCTTTTTAACATATTTTATTAATAAAAGTGTATAAATTTGATTAAATCATTTAAGGGGTAATAATTATTACATTTTGTTCAATAAAATTGGTTAGAGACTTAATAACAAAAATATTCATATATTTAAAATAAAATTGAACCTTTTTATGAATTGTCTACAAAAATGACGTTGAATTTTTATGTATATAATTATTTTAGTGATGCTTATATGTTTATCAACTTAATAATTTCAACTTCACCCAAACAGAAATTAAAGATAAATAAGCAAGTCACAAATCATAGAATCTCAACATATAATTGTTATTACAAATTCAAGAACTAATATCATTTATTTGTACAAACAAAGAACACGTGTGATTATCACTAAGAAATAAATTTTAATAGTATTAAACTTGGATATTAACAAAGATCAAAATAAATAAATAAAAAGATTAAAGGGAGAAGTTAGAGGAATATTGCGAATTTGAGATTGAAAAAGAAGAAGAAGCAAGTAAGCAACAACTTGAACTTGCTTTAATGTTAAAAAGGAAAAAAAAAATACATAAAGGAATTCTATAAATGTTAAATATTAAATAGAACTTAAAATTAATTGGTCTTCACACTTTCGTACCAAAATTTTGAAATATGCATAAAAATTCCATAAATGATCCAACTTTTTTTGTCAAATGAGAAAAAAAAAAAAAAAAAGAAAGGATGAGTTTACTTAAGGCATGAAATAGAAGAAAAAAACACTATAGTGATATAGGAGTGACTCACTTGTAAGAAAGGATGAAGTAACGTTAAGGCAGTTAAAAAGGGAAGGAGGAAGCATAACTTCTAAAAATAAGAACTTAAACTAAAATAATACTCACAACCACACATGATGATCTCTACCTTGGATCATAAATTATTATTTTTTATATAAAGTTAGTAAACCAATGTTGTTTGGGCTACTGCTACCTATAAAAATTCAATGTGTCATGACTATGAGCATATTTGACATTTAGAGGAGTAATAAATCCAAAGGCAAGAACAAAAATTTGGAAAATAATAAATGATTACCTTTCCATATAGATTAAGGGCCTCTAGGGTGTTAATTTTCTCAAAGGTCTTGTCAATAAAGAAAGAGACAACACTAGTAATTTAGGCTTCATAGATTATCATCAATATAACCATAGAAAAAACTCCAATAAATTATGCATTGATGACTTAGAGGAAAATTTGTAAAACTTTAAAACCAAAAACAACTGATATGATGCAAAAAAAAAAAAAATGCTTGTATATAATTCTTCCATTTCTGAAAAGGCCAAAAGAAATATGAAAAAAAAAACAAAGGTTTTCCACTTTCTCTATCTTAGGGTAAATAGAATCAACTATCTAACATGGAAACTTGAAAATCCAATAAACAACTATGACATGCATTTATGGTTGGTACAATGCAAATTTAATGTTTTTAAGTATAAAAGTTGTTCATTAATTTAGTCAAAGAATGAACAAATGCCAAAAAAAAAAGGGGCATAATAAAGATAACAAAAAAAGAAAGCAACCAAATCAATAAGAAAAAATCATAGAATGGGAAGAACACTGTTAAGTTACCAACATAAACATACTTTTTAGCCTCCTCTCAATTGTATAGTAGTAGAACCAAAAGGAAAACAACCAAATCAATAAGAATAAAGGACAAAAGAAGAAGAAACATAGCTAAGTGTACAATAAAAATGTACTTTTTAGTCTCCTCTCAATTGTATAGTAGTAGATAAGAATGAACACAATCAATTACTATTTGCTAAGTAACACTAGTTGGACGGATAAAATAAGGGATTGAGAATGTTCTAATTAAAATGAACATAATATTGAAAGTAAATGCTCTTGAAGTAAAAATATAGCAAAAAAAAAAAAGAAGAATGGGTTTTGGGTTTTTCAAATATCAAGAGAAGATTTCAGGATAATGATTTCATTTTATGGTTTATAAGCAATGTAACTCATTATAAGTCAATCATCCAATGACATATGTGATGGTTAACTCATCTTAGGAAACCATTAATTTTGTTGTTAGTTGAATTTCTTAGGGTATGTTTTATTCACAAAAAATCATAGTACAAAACATCATAAATTTAGTCATTCCATGTTTGATTGAAAAAATAAAAGTAATGGAACATTACAAAATTTGAATAGATTGACATGACAAAATCTCACTATTTTGTTACTCAAAAAATTATGGGACAACTTTTTTTGTCCAAAGTATAAAATATTTAAAAAACAAAAATATTCTTATTTTCTTCTTTTTTTTCTCTTCTCCACTTCTCTCACCCATACTCTCTTGTTGTCACCTACTTCTTAACAATTGTTCCTAAATTGAAATAATTTTGTTTCTATAATTTAAAAAACTACTAGGTTATTTTATAATTTAAATTGCACATAAACTTATTTATGGTAGAAAATAGGTTAACTTTTACGATTATATATATATATATATTATAATATTTAATGATAATTACATAATAGAGGTTAGGGGTGATGAAGCTGCTTCAATGGCGTCAACTCGTTTTTAGAAAGGGTCAAATAGTTTTTATTTCATAAAAATAATAGCGATGGGTCTAACGGTCAAATTATAATCTATACGTCTTACTCTCTCCTTGACCCTAATGTCTAGCCTTCGAATCCATCTCATACCCTTTTCTCAATTTGCATTTTATTTTTTCATTTAACTCAACACTTTTAGTACTTATACTTCTTATTGCAGTTTATTGTCACCCCATATGAGTAGCTCAGTTGGAAAAAACGTTGCATTTCTTCTCTTTCTCTCAAGGTCGCGAGTTCAAATTTGGTGACCCCTTCTTTTCTCCTCCTTTTCTTTTTCTTCCCTTTTTATTTTATTTATGATTTTTAAATTCTTTCAAAAATCTTAAAAAGTAATTTATATTTTTCTACTACTGATTTAAATCTACTTTTCCTAAAATTTTTTATTTAATTTGATAAAAATTTAATTATTTTATCTAAATTTATTTATTTAATTATATTTATTTCCCTAAAATTTATTTATACTCCTTGAAAATTCTATTATGTCTCTATTCTAATTCTCGTTATTAATTTATTCTTTCATCCTTTATTTTTATTAAAATATTATGAACTAATTTCTAAATAAATTTATGTCTCTATTTTTAATTTTAAATGTTAAATTTGTATTAACTGAAATCTTTTTTTTCTTTCTTTTTCTATACAATATCCACTAGTTGATAATTTTTCTCTCTTATAAATTAAATTTCTAAATCCTGAAATAAATTAAACTATAAATAGTAAAAGAGATTAATTCTAGAAAATATATATTATTATATTCAAAAGTTGGGATGTTACATGGTATAAATGAGAGCTTGAAAGATTGGTTGAAATAACTAGCAGATGACAAGGATGTTGGGGAACTTGCAAATTGTGCTTTAAGTAATAATTGTCATGTTGATATGTAAGTTGAGCAATTGACACATGGCGTGGGAAATGTTGTTTGTGACCCTATTATGAAGGAAAAAATAATGAATAAAGGAAGTGTTAGTCATGAGGCTAATAGTAGTCATGAATTAGTAAAAGATGTCCATTTTGATGATATCAAAGAAGAAAAGGGTCTTGCAATTGATGATGGGTTTGGATAACAACAAATGGGAGAAGCTGAAATTAATTTCATAAATAAACTTGAATAAATGAAAGGTAATTACAAGAAGAGAAGGCCATATTAGAGAATGGTCAAGTTGAAAAGGGATGAAGAAATGGGTCCAATTGTTCTACATTCTAATGTAAGCAATTCAACTAGCATCATGCAAGGTAAAATGTAAGCAAATGTTATTGATAAAGAATACAGTACTAAAAAATTAGAGTCTAAATCAATTTTAGATTTGGATGAAACTGAGAGAAATGTGATGCATAAATTTCCAAAGTACAACAAAAAGAACATATGTAAGTCCTTTAAATTTGGATTGGGAATGGAGTTCACATCCCTTAAAGAGTTCAAGGAAATTGTCCTTAAGCATTTAATTTTGAAGGGAAGACAAGTGAAGTTTGAAAATAATGATACAAAAAGAATGAGGTGATATGCACTAGGAACTGTGCTTTTTTGTATTTGAGCCAAGTGCGAGATAAGCTTACATTTAGGTTGAATACTTTAAAAGGGAAACATACATGTGGTACAATTTTTGATAACAAAAATGCAAACATAAATGAGTTGTTAAGACATTGGTTGAAAAATTAAAAAATGCATCTAACTTGACTATGACTAAGATTATAGATGATATAAGGAAGAAATATACAACAAAGTGTAAAGTGCCACCTCTAGTGGTTGACATTGAACCTAAATCTAAAGATGTTACAACAAATGCTCATGTTGATGCATGTTCCCAAATTCAAGTTAGGGCAACAATACTTGTAAGTGTTATTGTTATGTTTTGATTCATGTTTCCAAATTCATTTTATTTTTTACTTTTCAGATGTGTGTAAGTGCTACTTGTAACGTCCCTTTTTTATTCATTAATATTGTTATTATTATGATTGACTAACATCAGAGATAGCGCGCGAATATT
>JAMLFT010006022.1:0-16672 GCA_026544285.1 Pachyrhizus erosus
AAGTTTTGTTATTTCATATTCTGTTTGTCTTAAAATTATTTTAAAAACCAAATCCCAATTTAAACTAAATAATTGTTTATTGATTTATACTCAGAGAAATTTATAACATAAGAAATTTTACTGAAACTATTTCTTGTGAGTACGATATTCGTACTTGAAAAAGTATTATATTATAATTAAATCGGTACATTTGTCGGAAAAAAAAGAAAAATATTTAACAAGTAGCTGATGGGAACATGTTTGGTCCTGAGAGGATTGATGTTGATCACAAACTCTTGCAAAGGAGAGAACTAACTGATTCCCATATTGATGCTTCAGGGGTGATAGGAAGGGACAATGATGGTAAAGAAATTATCAAGCTTTTGATTCAACCTCACTATGATGGTGAAGGATATAAAAGTCTGTGTGTTATTCCCATTGTGGGTATTGGAGGCTTGGGGAAGACTACACTTGCAAAGTTGGTGTTCAATGACAAGAGGATGGATGAATTTTTCCAATTGAAGATCTGCGTATGTATCTTTGATGATTTTGACCTGATAATTATTAAAATCATCAACTCTGCTTTAGCTCCAACTATTGCTCTTGCTCACCATGAAAGCATTGACAACTTAGATATTGAGCAGCTACAAAGTCATCTAAGATATGCTTTCTGGTCAGAAGTATTTACTAGTCTTGGATGACATTTGGAATGATGATCGTGCAAAATGGATAGAGTTAAAAGGTTTAATAAAAGTTAGCGCAATGGGAAGCAAAATCATAGTGACTACGCGAAGTAACTCAATTGCTTCAATGACGAGCACTGTTCCCCCGTATGTTTTAGAAGGCCTTTCAATGAAGAATTATTTATCTCTTTTTGTCAAAGGCATTCAAGGAAGGTGAAGAAAAAAAATATCCAAATCTAGTGGAGATGGGAAAAGATATTGTGAAAAAATGTCGAGGGGTTCCACTAGCAGTGCGAGCTTTAGGGTGTTCCCTGTTTTCAAATTTTGATTTAGAAAGGTAGGAATATGTGAGAGGCAATGAGATATGGAACATAAAACAAAAGGAAAATGACATTTTACCTACCCTTAAGTTGAGCTATGATCAAATGCCATCTTGTTTGAGGCACTGTTTTCCGTTCTTTTCTCTTCATCCTAAAGATTTTGGCTTTGCTAGTTGTCATTTTATTAATTTTTGGGGACCACATGGATTTACTTCGATCACCTGCTGGAAGTCAAAAGCTAGAGAATATTGCAAGACAATATAAAGATGAATTATATTCAACATCATTTCTCGAAGATTTTAAGGACTTTGGCCACCTTCATTATTTCAAATTACATGTTTGGTTCATGACCTTGCCTTGTATGTTGCGAAAGAGGAGCATCTAGTTCTGAACTCACATACTCACAGTGTACCCGAAGAAGTAAGGCATTTATCATTTGTTGAAAATGATTCACTTAGCCATGCTTTGTTCCCCAAGTCCAGAAGTGTGAGAACTATATTTTTTCCCATCCATGGAATGGGTGTTGACAGTGAATCTCTTTTGGATACAAGGATAAAAAGATATAAATACTTACGGGTTTTACATTTAAGTGATTCCTCTTTTGAGACTCTACCTGATTCAATTGGTATATTGGAGCTTCTGCGAGGTCTCAGTCTTACAAATAACCGCAAAATAAAAAGACTTACACATTCTATATGCAAACTCCAAAATTTACAACTTTTGTCACTCAGAGGATGAATGGAGCTTGAAACATTGCCTAAGGGATTAGGGATGTTAATCAGCCTTCTAAAATTGTTTATAATCACAAAACAATCTATTCTGTAGGAGGATGAATTTGCAAGCTTGAGCAATCTTCATACTCTGAGTTTTGAATATTGCTACAATTTGAAGTTTTTGATCCGAGGGGCACAAATCCCTTCTCTTGAAGCTTTGTACGTTCAATCATGCGGGACCCTGGAGTCCTTACCTCTTCATATTCTCTCTAAACTAGAGGTGTTGTTTGTAATACGGTGCGAGATGCTAAATCTGTCGTTGAACTATGCTGGCCAAATCCAAAGATTGAAGATGAAATTTCTGCGTCTTGAGCATTGTCCAACCAGGAGACATTTGCTTCAATGGATTCAAGGAGCTGCAGACACTTTACAGACATTGTTAATTTTAAATTGTCATAGTCTTGAGATGCTTCCTGAGTGGCTGACAACAATGACTCATTTGAAGATGCTCCATATTTTTAACTGTCCTTAACTGTTGAATATCCCAAGTGACATGCATCTCCTTAGTGCCCTTGAAGATTTGAGCATAGATGGTTGTCCTGAATTGTGTAAAAAATGTGAGCATTGTCCTTCATTGCTCACATCAAACGCCTTTCCATTGGAGAAAGAAGACAAGGGCAACTCCTTTTATAAATGGAGAAGCATATCCGATTGAGATTATGGGGTTAGTAACACTGAAGTGTTGCATCCATGCAGACCGCAATTTAGATTCTGATCATGTATGAAATATTTTTTCCGTTGATAAACTGTTCAATTCATTCAGAAAATGTTTGATATGGAGCAATAGAAATTAATGCTGCACCGTATGTTAATACATTCTTTTGAGACTTGTAGATTTGTGATGTGCGCAGTTTGTGATGTGTGATTTACTTTATTTTATGTTTTATGTAGTTTTTGGTGTATTTTCAGCCTGAGGTATGATGACTTTTACCTTTTGGAGTGTGTTTAATATTTTAATCATGTTTGGCTGGTGGCCTATATCTAATGGTGGCAGGTAGAAACTTGTTATGTTTTGCAAGTTTAATATATGTATAAGAACAAAAGATGTTTGCTGTTGAACGAAAGTATTCTCTCATTTCTGATTTCAAACATTTCTTCTATAGATATTTGAAGTAAGCACTAGTCTCTTGAATATTGCAACTAATAATTTGATATAGAGAAAACATTATTTTGTTTAATTAATTCACATGTAGGATTTATTTAGTGACCGTTATATCATTAATTCATGTTAAAATCACGTTATTATTTGATAATAAGAACTAAAATTATTAATAAAATAAAAATATAATAAAAAGATTACTATAATATATATAATGAGTGAAGAATTTTTCTATTAAAAATATATATATATATATATATATATATATATATATATATATATATATATATATACGAGAGAATTTTATCAATTAATTTTTTTATCAGGGTCGGATGATCTAAGTTTTCTATGAAAAACATCTCCACTTTAGATTTGAATTGATGAAAGCAAAATTCAAGGAACAAGTATCTGCCACTCTAAAAAATTAACAATCCTAAATTTAATTTTATGGAAAACTGGTGCGTGAGCTCTTTCATCTAGTTTAAAGGATTAGCTTGCGATTGCTGCATCGTAAAATCCATAGCGGCTAACAGAAGAGGAATAACATGCTCACTCTTACTGTAGAAATTCTAAAGAAATAATTATTATATTTCTTTTGATGATTGAAATAAAAAGGTTTAATTAATCTTTTTAATTTATATATCTGTGTAATTTTTCATTTTAGTCCTTATACTTAAAAAATTTATTTTATTCTTTATATGAATATATTTTTATATTTTAATCTTTATTAATATTTTGGCAACGTAAAATTATTACAAAATAAAACATAAAAAATTGATTGTATATATGACTAAACATAGAAATTTTTAGTATATAAACTAAAAAAGTGATATAAATATAGGGATTAAAAGATGAGTCAAATTACATTTTTATTTTATTTTTTAATTTTTATTGTTTCAAATAAAAATTATAATAAATTTTATGTATAAAACCCGTAAATAAAATTTGTAGAAGTCGTAATTTATTAAATAACTATTTTTTAAAAATTAGATATTTGAATACTACCAAGAAAAAAAAAAAAAAAAAACTTCAGTTCCCCATAAGTTCTGGATCCGTCCTGCCTGTAAACTACCATTTGCTCCAATGTCACATTACACAACAATGAACTAATTAATGGCCATTTGAGCCTATTTTAATTGTGTTTCACTGTTCTAAATCCCATTACATATATAATTACAGCATATGCTAGAGGTGTCTTAGTTCCTTCATGCACCCAATTTTGATATCCAAAGCAACTACAACACTAGGGCGAAAATACTTTTAATTTGAAAGCCTAGCTAGCTAATTAATCAAATGTATGTTTTCCAAATATTTGATTATTACTCTTCCTGAGTAGCTATACTCATTACTTATAAGCTTCTATGTATAAATAGCATATCTAGCTATTTGCATGACTGAGACAGCATAATGCTTGCGCTTTCCCTTATCTCAGTTCTGTTCCTCTTCATCTCCCTCCCTCCTGGAACATCTAGTCTCACTCCAAACAGCATTGGCCTTTCATCTTCTTTCTCTTCCTTTGCATGTGATGAATATTTGGCTACCAAATCAAGCAGTTCCTTGCACTTCCTTTTCATATTTGTGAGCTCAGAGTTCAACACCCCATTCTCCTTCTTGAGTCGCTTGTTTTCATCCACAAGAGTGGTGTAACCAGAAGATGATGAGGTGGATGAGGACCTTTGATCTTCATCAGAATCTTGGGGTGTGGCTTGGTTTGGTGCATTAGGTTGTTGCTTGCTGGTCCAAGCTTTTCTTCTCCGAATCTCATATAGCTGTTCTCTTTCACCTTTCTTGAACCTGTCATTGAAAAACTCCCATCTGCTTGTTGCAACTTTACGAAAGCCCTATACATCAAATGCTTTGTCAGTTTTGGTACCAACTTTGAAAGGAAAAAGATTGTAAGTAATGTGGACCAAAATCCAAATCAGAGATGTGAAGAAGAAGCTCTAGTAATCTATATATGTTCCAATGGAAGTAGGTCTAAACAGTGAATTTAATTTGTAGATAAACCTTAATTTTCCAATTCATTAAATACGTAAAACTCTAACGTGTAAAAATATTTACACAACCTTAAAAATGCCAATCATTGATTTATTACACCTATAACAATTTTTCAAGCAGTTTTGAGTCTCAAAACTGGCCACATACAAAGAAAAGCGAGTTATAGAATCAAAGTTTAACATAAATAAAAAGCACGCAATTATAAATTAGTGTTTGGGTTATCATTATTTTAGAAAAATAATTAATTCTTTTATTACAGCTTTCTGATAAATGTTTTTAAGAAGTTATTTTCTGAGAAATATAGTTTTCAAGCTTGGCACTAAAATGGGTAGGAGGACACCCTTTAAATACGATTCTATTGGTGGAATAGATTAATACAGTATGAAGGCAGTGACTAATAATTCAAATGGTCATATATGGAATTTTCATTCTTAAGAAAAAAAAAACTCAATATTTTTTAAGCTATATTCTTGCTCCTTCAATAGGATTCTTATATATAGATCGATATAGAGAGTATATGCAAGATATTTGTCACGAATGCCGAAATCTAATAAAACATTTTACATTTCCACCCGTTGAAAATGAGTATTATGAAATTTAGTCAATATAAAAAAATGTTACTAAGTCATGCACGCTCCACGCTCCACGCTCCACGCTCCACGCCCACTAATATTGATTTTTGTTAGTGTTTGACTTGAATGTTGGATGAGCAGGTATGAAATTCATTGCCTGGAACCCCTCTGACCAAACGCATCATATCAACACGCATAACGCGTGAAAAGAGGTATGTGGGTAACCACATAAAAACATTTATAGCAGTATTTTTATAATGCTAATTTTGAATTCTTCATTCAGTCTTTTCCAGGAGACTTCACACACAACTACACCCATACGCACACGAAGCAACTAATATTATTTTAACAATATTTTTTTTTATATAATTTATTTATTTCTCTTTATTATGTTCCTAATTTTATTTTTAATCTTTTAAATAATTTAAAAATATTATATAAAAATATGTCACAGGAATATAATTACAACCTGAAACCATGTAACGAGGATATTCCAGTGTTGATTGTTGAACGACTAATAACATAAATTATTTTCTATCTTTTGGTTCTGTCGCTTCTTAAATGAGAAGAAACTTATCATCAAGCTCTTCCTTCATTTCTAATACACAAGAATACTATAAACTAATTAAAGCCAAAACTTGGTCAAACAAATATTGTTAGCCTGTTCCATCATTGAGAACTCAAGATTTTTTTTTTATTTTATGTTTTTTTTTTCTCAATGAAACTTACTAGCTAAAATTTTTTTTTTGTTTGTCCAGTTCTCTTGTTATTTGGAAGTTTCAATTTATGATTCAACTGTGAGAAATTCAAATTGTATTTACCATTAATTGAGTTGACTTAAAAATTTTCATAAATATAATTCTCCTTAAATTAAAGATCGATATACTTTTATCTTCTCATCACTTTATAACACTTTTTATCTCATAGAAGTTCAATCTTTAATTGAAGGTTAAGTTGTGCAAATAGTAACACTAAGCGAAAATCATGTGATCATATGCTTATAAAGTGTAACAATTCATACTCATACGTACATAAGTATTGAGCTGGCGAACAAAGCTAGAGAAGTTGCTGTGTTTGAAGAGTGTTGGGAGGAGATCACGAGCAAACTCCGCCGGCTGCCACACCACAAACGCCGTCCCATCGTCATTCCACGAAACGACGTCGTCGGTGGCTGGATCCTCCACAAGCATATAAGTCTTCAACAAAAATGGTGGTGGAGTGCACTTCCTTCCACATTCCAACAACCCCTTATCACTTGTTCCTTCCATAATTTTTTTTTTGCAATTTTTTTCTTTGGTGTCTTCTTTATTTGTATAAAAGAAATTTGTTTTTGAGGAAGAAGGGGAAGAGAATGATTAATAAGGTTGATGAGAGGAGAAGAGAAGAAGGGCAGTTAAGAACTCCCAACCCCAACAATAGAAGCCCAACACGACTCCACAGTTCATGAGAATTGCAAGAGCTTGATTGATTTTCCTTCTTTCTCTTCCTAGCTTCCTCTCTATGAAGAAATAGTTGAAACGTACGCACTAAGCCTACCCCTACTTTTATAGGGACATTTGAGGCCTCATGGCATGCACATTCTTTTACCATATAGTTAAAAATGCACAACCATATGACACGTACATCCAATAATATCCTTTTTAAATATCATAAAGCAACTTGACTAACTTGAATAAAATAAAAAAATTGAGAGAAACACCACCCCATTATAAAAGGCGTTGTTAAAAAAATTTGAATGGAGGATCGGAGAAGATGAACTTTGCACGTGGGAGTGTTTGGTGGGATTGTCCCAAAGTAACATTTTTTCTACGAAAATAATGTTAGTTTAAGCCATTTAGGTGTGCTGATACTTTCTACATTATATAAATATAAATATATTTTGGTTCATTATGTATCTTTCGTGCAAATTCCTCCATCCAAGGCTTTCACTGGCAGTTGGGTACTCGACTTTGATTTCTTCATCCAATGTGCTACAATGCTTTGAAGGTTTTCCATGAAAGGAAGCGACTTCGTTTGACTTTGTGTGCAGAGGCAAAATTTTCTTCCATTCACATATGATTATTCTATCTTTCTATAAAGCCAACCGCGTACAGAAAAAAAAAAAAATGATATTGACTATGACATGGCACAAAATTAATTTAATCAGAATTAGGTGACGTGTTTTTTGTGTTGACTTAATTATATATTTATTATTTTAAGTATCTGTTCAAATTTTATCATCGTACTTTTAATTCTTCAAATTTTATTATTAAAATTTTAAAATAAACATATTTTATCATTTTGATAAATCTATATTAAATCGTCAACAGAAAGATAATGTAATAGACATATAAGATGATAATTAGTTGCTTCATTAAAATAAAATAATATTTTTTATTAATAAGTTTTATAAATACAATTGATAAAAGTGTGTTAAAAATATTGTATACATCAAAACAACATTAATAAAGAGGCTTCTATATTAGCTTATATATATATATATATATATATATTGACATGTGTATATTGATATTAATTTCAATTTTAAAGTGCACATAATATAAAAAATATTATATATTATATTATGTATCAAGTGCATCAAAATAAATTAGATCAATTTGAAGTCATTGTTTCTTTATATAAATTTTGTTTAATTAATAGAGACAATGTCAAAATAAAAAGAAAAGTTAGATCCATTAAATCAATCGATTATGTTATCTTGAATAGTTAAATATGGATTGGTCAGTTTAAAAGATGGTATTATATTAGATGTAGGTCCTGCATTAGCTTACAATCATGCAATTGTTGTTGATCTTGCATTAGTTTATGGTCTCACAGTTGTTGTTGATCTTGCATTAACTTATGGTCCCACAATTATTGTTGATCTTGCATTAGTTGATGGTTCTACTTTTGAATTTTGTTTCTTCATTTTTCCTTTGCTTTCATTTTTCTTTTTGTTGTTTCCACCTTTGAGGATCTCTTTATCTACAACAGTTTTTCCTTTACAACTTCTAATGTTGTGCACAATTTGACCACACTTATTACATGTAATAGAGCTTATTTTTCTTAGAATCTTGTTTGGTGCACGTGACTTATAATTTGTCTTCCTTCTTTGCTTTTTAGGTCTACTTGGGGCTCTTCTCATTTAGGATGGGTTAGTGGAAAAGAAGTTATGACTGACCATAACTTTGGACCATCACATGAGAAGATTATGTGTGAATATGTGGCCATAAAGGTTTGTTTCCTAAAAGTCATTTAAACCATAAACAAGTCAAAAAGGATATATACTTAGTCCCTATCAAAATAAGAAAATTATTTATATATTGAGTCAATACAATCTTTTGGTCTTATGTTATTGTGACATTGTGTCACATACATGTCACAACATAACAACATGAAATTCTACTTAAGCTTTATTTTTTGTAGCTGCAAAACTTAAGTTTTAGATTGACAATAAATTTATCATTATTGGAAGCCACCTCAAAAATTTCCAAATCATCATTTGTAACCTAAGTTGGATACTACCTATCTACATCCTTTTAGCTCCATCAACAATTTGTTGTATTATAAGACAAAGTTCCCTATTATACCTATTCATAATGCCTTTTAACCTCACAATTTTGTACTTAAATACATTTTAATTCCCTCAATCAAAAATATAATTGGTTTCTTTTTTAATTTCAATATAGTCTTATTAAAGGCTTCACACATGTTGTTTACTTAAAGATCACACATGGTGTATGTATCAAAGTGAGATCTTGCTCATATGTGTGTCAAATGCTCATTATATCATTAAAAGCTTTCTTTTTTTTTCTTCAACTATTCCATCAATCTTGACCATTATGGTTTTGTAGTTGCTCTAGCAACATTCCATAACAATAGCTTCATCTCCGTCCTTGGATATTTTTTTTTCCTCTAATTTTCATACAAATGTTTCACACAAAGTCTGTGATCCACATTTTCAACATAAAATTCTTTTAATGTTTGTATTAATCCCTGCAACAACAATGTAATCTTTAAAATGACTATAAATGTTCTAATTGCTAAAATTCATAAATTACTAAACATTTAAACTAACCTTTTGTTGGTAAGATACGAATGCATATTTCTTAAAAAAAATTCCTTCTAAGTCTTGCAACAAAAGGTTAACAAACCATTCCATGAATCTTTTGTTGTTACCTCAACCATTGCAAAAATTATTGGAAACATCTTATTGTTATTATCCTTACCAACAACTTCTAACAACTGGCCACCATATAACCCTTTTAAAAACATTCATCCAAACTTATTAAAGGTTTGCATGTCATTGCAAATGCAGTCTTGCATGCCTTCAAACATACATATAATCTCTTAAAAATTGGGTCATTGTTCTGGTAATCACATTTTATTACCATAATGCTATTTGGATTGTTTATCTTTAGCTCTTCAGCATAGCTTCTGAGATTATGGTATTGCTTAGTTAACGTACTCATAATCATGTCAAAGTGTCAATCATTTTGACTTTATACTTGATGTCTAGATAGTTTAACTCCCCATCTCTATTTTGCATCCCCCATTAGCCCTTTATGTTTTATGTTTGGTGCATTGTTCAAAGTGGAAACCCATTTCTTAGCTATCCATTTTGTTATAACTTGTTTATTCTTAGTTGTCTTGTGATAGGTATGGACATCATTCAAATTACAAACATGAAGGTAACAATTTATTATTTAGAAAACACATTTAATTGTGTTGGATTAAGAAAACAAAAAAGATTCAATGAAATGACATAAAATATACAACTTGAAAGTAAGAATGCTTATGTACTTTAGAAAATCTCAAATTAAATGGGCATTCTTTGACACATTTAATTATAACCCTATCTTCTTCACTATTCCAAAATCACAAATTCTTTTTGTGTTTCATTGCATACTCCTTAATAACTACTTTGATAATGTGTCTAATGTTGAAGATTAACCCAATCTCAAATTTAATTTTAGAACCTTCTTTAGGCATGACAAATTGAGGGAATTTTGGTTGGTTTATAATCATCACTCAGATATAGGGGACTATACAACACATCTTCGTCACCGTCTTCATTATCAAATTCTACAATAGTATCTCCTAACCCTTCCACATTGCCTTCATTCTCATTAACATTTGTATTAGGGAAATTATTATTGTCTCCATCAATATCAGGTGTCAATATACTAACCAGTCTCATGTCTAATAAAAAACATTATCACAAAGAGAAACTTAAGATGAAAGTGTCATTTTCTATAGAACTAATACTATAGTATTCATCTTTAGATGTTCCTTCTTCACTACCACTAACCATCAATTTCTCCTTACTTTGAACATTAGCATCACCATGGACATTAACATCACCCTGCACATCAGCACCAATCTACACATCCACATCGCTTTGCCCACCAGTCTCCATATGTAGATCTTCTAAATTTTGGGTTGGTTTTTCATGATTTTGTGCATCAATCTCCATCTGCACATCCTCATGATTTTTTCCATCAGTATGCATTTGTACATCCTTATGTCCATCAGTTTGACCTTAAAAATCATTAATAAAGTCTTCTTCTCCAACAACTTCAACTTTAATAGGAACTTTTCTTGTTCCTCATCATCTTCAATTATAACAGATGCATTGGGCTTTTGAACTTTTTTCCAATTATAACAAGTATATTAATTAAATGGTCCACGTATACATCCACTATAATGAACCTTTTAACATCATTTGTAAAAGTTAGCATATCTTGATAACAATTTAGTGGTTTAATCTAGTTTGTAAACTTTGTTTAGGATCCTTATACCATAGTTTTTTTCATGAACAATATCCAAGATTCCTGATGATTTTTGAGATGTCAACATAAGACATCTCATCTACATCTCACTCCTAAGGAGTCAAGTCGATTCCCTTTCTACATACTCAACAATAGGATCAAATATAAAAAATCCTTATGGTTAATACTTAATTTCACAAAATGTTCCTCAATTGGCCTACAATACAAAAAAATTTATTAATTTTATTAAATATAAGTGTTATCGTTACTGTTATAGAGGCTTTCAAGTTTAAACAAATAAAAAATATTACACTACTACAATATTACAAAAATCCAAAATTTCAACAATGAGATCCTAAAAATAGCAAACCACATTTATGCATAATTTTTCAAGAATGTCACTAACAATCACTCATTAAAATATGAATTTTTCAAAAATTTCAACCCAAAACCTAAAAAAACTAACCCTAATTAGAAACCCAATTTTAAAATTATAAATTACAAATGCTTGAAGAAACAAACACATGCTTGACAACTCAGTAGAACCAACATAAGACTAGCAACGAAAAATTTTGACAGTTTAGGGACTATCAAAATGAAAAAAAAAATCCTAAAATAATACTTTGCAACCATACTTGGACATGTAGTTACTCATTAGTGTAAATGTTTTTCACCAAATGTCATTTGACTTTCATTCCACATCTATTCAAATATCTGTCGAAGTGTCTATTTTTTCCAAAAGTCATCATTTATAATACACACACCGTTAACAATAAAGTCTTTGCGTTAGGTTAAAAATGGATTGAAAATAAAATGACATCATATTATATCCCTTTAACATACATATTATAAAACAAAACAATGTTGTTTTGTATCCCTTCAATAACCAAAATGACATTGTTTTTAAAATAAATTAAAAATTTATTTATTTTAACTTAAAAATATATTATTTTCCAATGAAACAACTAGTTGCCTCATATGTTTATCACATCATTTTTTGTTAATAATTTAATAGAAATTTAACAAAATAGTAACATGTGATAATTTTAAAATTTCAATGATAAAATTCGTGAAAATAAAAATAAGGTGATAAAAATTGAACAAATACTAAAGTTCAGTGATAAAATGTATAATTAAAATTTTTATTTTAATTCTTAAAAACACATCAAAGTACAAGATTTATCACATCTTCATGCTTTCTGTCCCACTCCCTAGATCACTTTATATCATACATGAACCTATAAAATGGCATGTTGTAAGAACTTTAATTTTGTGACTTACTAGTCACCTACACAAGTATTTAATTAATTTATGAGTTTAATTTTCATGTGATATAAGTTAAATATTTTTATATTGTCAATTAATTAGAACTTGTCTTATATATAATTTTAAAAATATATTTTATAAAAGTTAATAATTTTATCATAATGATAAACAAAATTATATAAAAGGGTAAAAAAAGATATTATCAATATATTTAAATTAAATTATTATTTTATTTATAAAAATAAGGGATTGAGTGCATATATTCAGTTGAGTGTTAAAAACAAGTTTTTTAAAAAAATTACAAGAAAGAAAATATTAATCTCAAACAAACTAATTCAAACACTCTAAATTTCTTTTTATTAGTGAAATTATTTATTAAAGATCATGTAACAAAGCATACAAACAAAGACAAGGATTAATTGAACTAATAGACCCTTTTTGACAAGGATTAATTAGTTTAAGTTTTAGCATAACAGATTTTAAAAAAATTAAAGTTAATTTAGGCTTCATGAATATCTGAAATTTTTTTAGAAGAGTTAATTTTGTTTAGATAATAGAATAAAATTATTTTGATATTATGATAATATATTTTTATAACAAATCTTACGCTTTTATTCTTAAAAAGTTACTTGTCTCAAAATCAAATAATTTCAATGCAACATCACATCCATTTCAAGTGAAAAGACCAAAGACCTAGGTTACTATTGAATAGCCTTCCTTTTTGCTGCAATTGGTTTGGCCCCGGGCCATTAAGTAGCAAACAAAAACCAGAGTGAACCTTTAGCGAATTGGTTAATTGATTGAAAGGAGGAAACACCTGAAAAATAAAAACTAACAAAAGAAAATGAACCAAAGATAGCAATGATAAGAAAGGCTATTAATGTTTTACAACTTTTTCAATTTTTCACCCTTCTCTCGTAATTTTTTTTTTTCTATACTAACTTCGTTACTTAAATATGTTTTTGATTTTCATATAATAATGGAATTTTAATTTTGATTGATGTAAAAAAATTATTTATTTCCTATTGCTCACAAATTTGAAATGATTGTTTTTAATCTAAGCATACATGGGATATTATTGATATACCAACTCATGTGACTCCTACTGGCAACAAACAGGTATATTAGATCATGTAGAAGTCTGATGGCTCTATAAAACAATTTAAGGGGCAGTTAGTTGCAAAAAGATACACGCAAACTGAGGGTGTTAATTATCTAGACACTTTTTCTCCTATCACTAAGATTATCACAATGTGATTATTACTTGCTTTAGCATCCATTAAAGGTTAGTTCATCCAAAAACTGGATGTTAACAACGCCTTCTTGCATGGAGATCTCATTGAAGATGTACACATGAAGGTCCCACAATGTATCATCAATGTAGGTTTGAGTAAAGCTTGCAAGCTTGTTAAATCCTTCTATGGATTGAAGCAAGCTAGTAAGAAGTGGTATGGAAAGCTTGCTACATTATTAATCTAGTTGGGATTCAAACAAAGCAATGTTGATCCTTCATTATGCATTAGAAATTCAACCTCTTCCTTCACTATGTTGCTTATGTATGTTGATGACATCGTGTTGGTCGTGGCAATTCTTTAACCAACATTGATACCCTCAAATCTACTTTGGATCTCCATTTTGATACCAAGAATCTTGGAATTTTGAAATTCTTTCTTGACTTATTCCTCTCAAGGTATTTCACTTTGCTAAAGCCAATATTGCCTTGCTCTATTAAGCGATGTTTTGGGATTCTAGGTAGCAAGCTAGTGGCTACTATACTAAATTCATTTGTTTAGTTACATCATGATGATAATGCCCCACATGAAGATGTTGTTGGATATAGAAGATCTATAGGGTGCTTATTTTCTCTTACAACAACTCGTCTTAACATCACACACGTTGTCCAACAATTGAGTTAGTTTCTCAATTCTCCTACTCAATCATATTTCAAGGTTGCTCACCATGCCCTTCATTGCATAAAGGGGCCCCTTGGAAAGGGTATTTTATTTCTGCGATCCTCTTTTTTTCAACTTCATGGTTTTTCTAATGCAGATTGGACAGGGTGTCCAGATTCTCAACGCTTCACTACTGGATATTGTTTCTTCCTTGGAGAATCATTAGTTTCTTCGCATTCTAAGAAGAAATTGTTGAGGATGAGCACCAAGTTGTTGCTTATGCTACATGTGTTGTGAGTTTCAATGGCTTCAATTCTTACTTAATGATTTTTGTATTTAGTGTTCGCGTCAATATGACCTTTATTGAGATATTAGGAATGCCTATCATATAGTTGCTAATCTAGTGTTCCATGAAAAGACCAAACATCTAAAAATTGATTGTGATATTGTGCGAGAAAAGGTTTTCGTCGACCTTATGTGTTTGCTTCTAGTTTCTACACATGACCAAACTATTGATATCCTCATTAAAGACCTTTACCCAACTCCTTTTTTTTTATTTGGTTCAAACTCTTAGCTTGTAAGGGGTATTACATAATGAGAAGGATGAAGTTAATAAAATTAATATGATAGTTATGGCCCATTTAAAATGTTGTTATTTGATTTTTATCTTTCAAAAATTTGATATTATTATTTGGTCTCTAACATTTATTTTAAGGTGGATAAATATAATTTCTTTTAAATATTTATAATTTTTTTAGAGTCACATATTAACATGATACTATTAATATTACTGGATGTCATTTAAGATTATTGCTTAATTTTTTTGTTAAACACAAACAATTAATGAGTATCACATAATAACAATATAAACTTTCTTTGGTGGACACGTAGTAACAATATGAACAATAAATAATGACTTCATAATTTTGAGGGGGTGAAAACCAATTTAAAAAAAAAAAATATTATAATAAAAAATTACTCATTTAAAAAGATTAAAAATATATTTAAATTTAACTTAGTTGCTCTCTTAGAAAAATAAAATCTATCAACATGATATGATATGATTAGGTGTTTGATCATCAATTTTGTATGTATGGAAGCACACTTATTAAGAGAGACCAATCCCTCATAAATTTGGATACCTCAAAGACATACTAGGACATAATTTGTTTTAGAAATACTAATAATATATTTTTTAACACTATCTTTCTAACACCTATTATATTGTTAGTTAAAATTTATTGAAAATTATAAAATAAGGAGAGAATCTTATAAAATAAAAAATGAGACTAAAAAATAATTTTTGATAAATTTCAATGAATGAAAAAAGTGTATTAAAGAATGTGTTGCTAATAATTATTTTAAGTTTAAATGATCTTTTAGTTCCTATAAAATAAGGTATTTTTTATTTTAGTCCTTTAAATTTTTTGTTTTAATATTTTAAAAATTTAAATTTTTTTCTTTTCATCTTTTAAAGATTAATTTTTGTTGTTATAATTTATATTTTCAAGTAATAATGTTAATGGATAGTATAATGATGATGTTAACATGTCAATATGACTTGTCACATTGTCAAAATATTAGATAAAATAGTCACATGTATTTTTTTTATAAATTATATTTTTAAATATCTTATCAACTAATTTGATGATATTAATTGTTTTGAATAGATGAAAAATTAAAAACATCCCTCATCACATATTTTACCAAAAATAAAATAAACAAAAAATTAATAGATTTTTTGATAATATAACAATTCAATAAATGGTTAAGAAACTGAGCAAATTTTTTAATTAGATTTACTTATAAAAAGTCGAAATTTTCGGTCGCAGGAAGGAATTAAATTCAGAAATTGTCGATAATTCATCATGTAAAATATGTGAATGAATGACCTAACAGTGATCAGTTCTACTTACCAGAAGTAAACTTCAACAAGGTGAATAATTCTAATCCTAAAACTGTCTTTTAGAGAAGATTTTACCTAACCACTGTCATCAATTCTTGGATTAATCTCACTTTACGTGTGAGAATTCTCATTTAAAACTAGTATAATATTAATTTGATTAGAATACTGGTAATATAAAATGTTTTTATATTACCTAACCACTTCCTTCATTTCATATTTGATTATTTTATCAATATTGTTTCAGATGGAGAGAGTATTGTTCAATTATGATTGTTACGTAGTGTATAATAAAATTATTGATTTTTGTATAAATTATTTTAGGTTTTAATAATTTAGTGTTTCTATAAAAAATATTTTTAATTTTAATTTTTTTAAGTTTTTTAATTATTTAAAATTTTAAAAAATTATTTTAATCTAATAATAATTAACAAATA
>JAMLFT010006023.1:0-16671 GCA_026544285.1 Pachyrhizus erosus
TAGGAATAAAAATTTAAATTTTATAATTAAAAATAAATAAATATATATATATATATATATATATAAATGTTTTAGTGGAAGAAAAAGAGAAAAATAGGAAGTGAAAAATATAAAAGAATTTATAGAAATTTTAGAAATAAAAATAATTATTTTAGAAATATAAACAAAAAAAAAAGAAAAAGGAAATTTAGAAAAAAGAAAGGAAAAAGGGAAGAAAGATAGCTGGGATGAAACTCAAGTTCCTGATGGAGTAGCAAAACACAATACCACCTAAACTGATTGTCTTGGGGTGATAATTTAACACTCAGTCAAATATATACATTATAACAGAAAAATAATATGGGAATAAAAAGCATAAAGGAGAAAAAGAGGGAAGCAAGGTTCAAACCCAAGACCCCTTTGAGGCGCTGAAGAGAGGAGAGAAGAGTTGCTAGTTAGACCGCTAGGCCCATTGTTGGCAACTTATCAAAAATAAAAGTATACATTCTTTCCTTCATTTCCTTCATCGCCATTGTAACTTTGTCTTCAACCTCGAGCCTTCTTGAATAATTCTAGTTGCCCAACCTATGTCTTAAGCTTGCCTTACTCACTAGGCCTACCCCCTACCACCTACAAATAAAATAGATTAAAATTGGACGGTGGGGAAGCTATATAAATGCTCTTAGGTTCAAATTGCAGAACAACAAACCGAGAATCTTCTCCTTCAAAATTCCCCTTGAATACAAGCCTTCTTTCAATTATTTTAATCCAGATAGTTTTGAAATAGTCCCAACTTCATTTCTATCCAAGAAATTAGAAGAAAAGACAAAGAATTAGTGAGTTTGAAGGTTCACTGGAGCTTCGTCGGAATCTGCAAATCTTCATCAGAAATTTTAAAACTGAGGTAGGAGGAGTTGTTTTTTCTTCAAATTTTATTGCTATAATTATTTTAGGTTGTTTGATTTTGGATTTTTGAAAGATTAAGGTTCTGAGATAGACGAATTCATGAAAAATGACATGAACCTGAAAAACTTAGAATTTGAATTTCAAAGAACGTGGTTCTTTCTATTTAAGTGATTGTTTTATAAAATTCTAGGTTGTGTAAGCTTCATTGTTATTATTCGAATGATTTTGGCCATGACACTCTCCAAAATTTTTGAGGGAAGTCAAGGATCAATCATAAACAGTATCTATGTTTTCTGTTCCTGTTATGTTTTTTTAAATAGAGTAATTTCCAGACAAATGTGATGAAAAATGCTTGATTTTCAGTAAATAAATGATTCAAATTTCTTGAAACGAATATTGAATGAGAAGGGAACAAAATGAAAAATTTAAAACTGTATTCGAGCTACTAGGAAACTCTGTTCCTTCTTGCTGAAGAGGAAGATGGTCAAATGACCATTTTGTCCTCAAGGGTAAATACAATAAGTCTCTGTGACGAAATGATCCTTCCCATAGAATGATTTTTGGCTAGAAAGCCAAGATGATTAATGATTGGCTAATTGATATCATTGCAAATAAATTGTTGATATGAAATGAGATGTTACATCAAATGATGTAAGTTAGATCTTGTACTTGGAGACTTAATCGTGAAGAGGCAGGAAGTAGCTGTCAATAAAATTCGTGTGAGATAATAAGATTGGAAAAATGCAATGGGTTGACTATAATAGGTACTTGAGGAATGTACACAATTTGTGAAAGTCCTTGGTGGTGTATAGGTACTAAGTTTGTGAGCCGCTCTAATAGAGGGTTACACTAAATTGACTGGGCAACCCCGATGTGCGAAGCATTACCAAAATCGGTTGAGAGTATTTGAGTCTTTGTACTGGATCAGAATATGTACTCTTGATCACCACCTAAATTACAATTATGAAATGAATGATACTTTTCGCATAAGCCCTCAAGAGTTGGTAGGAGAAGGCAATGAAGGAGTCTAATACGCTTGTAATAAATTAATAGGAAACATAGCGGTGAGATGAGAGTAAACCCAAGTATTGACAAATATGCATTTGTTTGTGCTTGATGAAGAATGGGTGACTCACTACTACCTATACTACATTTTTCAAGAGAAGATGTTTGATGAATTTCATCCCCTATTCCACTTGTCTATTTTGCCATTATGTGGAACATGGACACAAAATCCACTGTATCAACTTGATACCTACACAGGATTTATGCGTTTCAACTTCTTTCCTCCTAACCCTTTTTTATTGTATCACCCAGACAAATTGATCTTCCAATAATCCTAATGCAAACAACACCACCTAGATTTTCTGACTCTCCTCCAGGCATTCAATCACCTCCCAAACACAAGCAGTCATCAAACCCCATTCAGTAATATACCTTAACTCCTGCAAATACTTCCAGACCACCAAGGGAAGAAGAGTCATTAGAAGAAGAGGATCCTTTAGAATTTTTTGAATGAAGGAAAGATGGAGAAGAAGAGTTGATATAATCAAATCCACTTTTGTTATGTAATAGTAAATAGAGCAAGTTAAGTGTGGTTGTAGTTTTTGAACTCTAATATTTTAATGGAAGTTCTATCAGTTGTAAAAGTTTATTCTCATCTATTAAAAAAAACTAGTAGAAAATAGGATTGTTACATCACGAAACCATCTTGGCATTCCCAACAAATCAAACATTACCATGTTTGATTGAGAGTATCCTGATTCGTGTACTAGGAAAAATATGTACTCTTGATTGTCGACCTAGATTACAAATATGGATTTTAGTGACATGTTTCATGTAAGTCCTCTCGGTGTTAGAAATTTTGGAGGCAACAAAGGGCCTTATAATGATTAGAAACCTTAGGTAGGTACAATATAGTGAGATGAGAGTATGCGATAGTAAATAGATATTTTCTTGTGTACATGTGAGTTAAGGATAGGTGGTTGACTCCTTCAACCCCCTTCTTTTTAGATGGCAGACGAATTTCGTCTCCTATTTCGCTTAACAATCATACCTTTAGAGGGGAGATGGACTCACAATCCCCTATTTGAAGATGATACTTTTACAAGCTATGTAAGATTTTCCTTCCTATCCCCTGAAGTCATACCACACAAACAATTTCCCCACATAGACTTACCCGTCATCATGATGTAACATCCTACTTTTAAAATAATTAAAATTATACTTAGAAAAAATAGCTTTAAGTAGAAATTTATCTTTCACCATTTAAATATTTTAGTTTAGTTCAATTAAAATTTGGAGTTTTAAATTTTATGAGAAAATATTACTCAAAGAGATAATATGGAAGAGAAGAAATTATAAATTAAGAGGAAAGATTTTTAGTAAAATAGTTTAGATAAATTGAAAAATAATAATAAATGTAAATATAAGTAAATAAGAATATTTTGATTTTGAGGTAGAAAATAGAATTAGAATTTTTTAAATGAAATGGAAATAAAAGAAGAAAAGTATATAAATAAGAAAATAAAAATCTAAATTTTGAAATAAAAAATATAAATTTTACTAATTACATATAAATAATGAATATCCAAATAATTAAAATAAATAGAGTTTTAATTATTTTGGTGGGAGAAAATATATAAACATGAGAAGAAAATGATAAATTGATTTATAGGATTGTTAGGAAAAAAAATTAAATATAAAATTGAAAATAAAAAGAAAAAGAAAATAAGAAACAAATAAGAGAAAAGAAAAAAAAGGAAGGGTTGGATTTAAAACCCAAAGCCTTGGAGAAAGGAAGGTGAGGGGCGGGCCAACTTAGCAGGCAAGCTCATTGGTCAAAATAACACTTTGGCACATAATAAACCTTAAGAAGAAAATACTTTGGCTAAATACGAAAAAGGAAGAAAAAATTTGGGGTAGAGTGGATTCGAAGAGCGCGACCTAGAGGTGAAGAGGATTTTTGGGAACGTGATGATGAGCATTTGACTGCTCTGTCCCTTACATCTGTACCTCGTCACATTCACCCATCCTCAATGAATATTTTAAGCATAAAAAAAGGGATTGAGGTGCTACGAAAAGGTAGCAAACGGGCAAAGAAAAAGAAGAAAAACCAAAGTAAAGAACTCAAAAATTTTCTCACAAAAATGAACTCCATTTTCTTGTTTCTATATCCAGAAAGCTTTGTTGAGTCCTAGGCTTTCTTTGGCACCATTAATTTGAAGAAAGGGAGGAAGAGTTGCAAATTTGAGTGATCGTTGAGGCTTCGTCGGAGTTTCTGAAAATCTCGCTGGAGAGACATAATAAATGTCTATCATATAGACATCACAATTGTCCTATCACAGACCCAACTACCTAGATACACAAGAATTCCTCCAAACTTTTTGACAACTCATTAACGGGGTCAAACCCCTCCACGCCAAAACTCCTCTACCGATTCAGTCCCAGCTAGTGGTCAAGGAAGAAGAGAGAAATCCTTAGAAGAAGAAGATCCCTTTAAAGGTTCTGACAAAAAGATTCTGGAGAGATAGATGAGGTTGCCTATTATTTTTAGTTAATGTAATGAATATTAAGCAGATATTTTGGGGATATGTAATATTTACAATGATGTTAAACCTTTACATACCTATGAATTTGAATATTTATGTTTGAATTCAAATTGCTTGAGGATAATAGCAGAAATTATGTTTCTTTTAAATTGTAACCTCGGACAAGTCTAGTGTTAAAATTTATCTAAAATAAAGTATTTAGAAAGATTACATTAAAATAAACTAAATAAGAAGGGGCATTACACATCATGCAGACCTTGCTGCCTAGGTACGTTGGTATTCCACCTGATGTTCCAACAGTCCTTAAACGTTCCTAACCCCCACAAATCCAAATCCACCTACTGACTCAGCCACTAGCAAAGCCAACAACTCAGAAAGATAGAAGGAATCATTCGAGAAAGAAGACCCTTCCGAATGTTAAAATTAGACTCTATGTAGAATGTCACTAGTTTAAAAGCTACTTGTTTTTTTTAATAAGTTAGTAAAAATAAGAAAGGCATGTTTATATGCATGTTCGATATCGGTAAAGGATATTAATGTGAAATGGAGAAATGTAACTCCCATGTTATATGTTTTCTATCCTACCATCCTAATTCAATTTAAAGGAATTATTTTCAGAATTATAAAAATTTAAAATAAATCAAATAAATAAAAAAGGCATTAGATTTATCGCTTTTGAAACTCTGCTTTTCGTTGTAAAAGTAGAGTGATATTCCAACCTAGGAAACAAGCAATTATATTACATTTTACACCATCAAATAAACAATTTTCAGTCACACAATCATCACAAAATATTTGTATAATCTTCCCACATCATTATAAGCATTTATACTCAACATACACATTGTAAAAAGATAATAACATCTAGCACTCTACTCATTTGGTGTGTTGCCATATGTATTCAAAAATTATCATATAAAAACTAGTCAACCAAGCAATAATTTAAGCCAAGCAATAAATTAAGGGCTTTATCCCTTTGTATAATAGATGAAAATGAACTATAATGGGTTAGGAAAACTCCTTTTTACCTAGGTGAAGACTCAAAAAAATTTCTTCACAAACTTGGTGGGTTGTAGGTGCTATTCAACAACAACCAGCCACACTTCTCCCCTTTGCCCAACTATCACGCGAATTGCGAAGGCTTGGGAGGTTCACCCATTTCAAGAGAAGAGGAAGGGGAAGAGGTAGAAGGGTTGGGAGGTGAGTATGGTGGCTACTACACAATAGAAAATCTATTGCAAGGAGCAGAAAGAAGATTGACAGCACAAGCGAGAGAATGGGAGTACAATTACATTGTGGGTCCTTTTATAAGATCCATACGAGGTCAAAATTAGTCTAATTAAGTGATTAAGGTCCCAAATCAAGCCTTTAAGTGGTCAACCAAGCTTAAAGGAGGTTTATGGCCCAATTTTTGTGCAAATAAGCTTTGAAATAACTAATATGATGCATTAGCTTAATTAACTATAGTTTATGCTTAATCTGTTTTTTCTTGATTACTTGATATTTACATAAATGTCATTAATGGGTTGACTTTGGTAAACTTCAACATTTTCAACTTATTTTCATTTTTTTTGAATTTTTTTTATTTTCTTCCTTTTATTTTTCTTACTATTTTAAGTGGTTAAAACATCATTAACTCACTTTAAATATTTATTTTTTTTGTTCATATTTTATTTATTTTAATTTATTGAATTTCCTATTCTCTTAAAATTAGGATGTTACACATATTAATACATGAACACAAGTAATAATTTTTTCTTTCTTTCTTTGAATTTATTTTGTTCCTAAGACTAAAACATCATCATTTTGAATTACTTTTTTTTTTCAAAAAAAGAAGTTTCATGATCCAGTCTAGGTTATTAGGTTACTAGTTTAACCTTTAATCCAGTTGGGTTGTATTAACTCACACTAGGTTAATTGCATGATTGATTCAATAAAAAACTGAATTTAGTTAGACATTTGATTCACAAAATATGTTTTAAGACAATGCTTAGAGTTGGATGAACCATACTCCTACATCAAACACATCAATTATTAACTCGATTTATTATAGATTTGATCACACAAACAAAAACTGCAAACACTGTAACCTGGTTTTGTTGAAGAAGATAACAAAGTAAGTTTATAGAAGGCTATATTTGTCATTTCATAGTCTTTCAATATAAATATTAACTTATTTTTAATTTGTTGTATTTACTTTTTTTAATGGTTCATCGTGAACCATTTAGGGAATTAATTCACCCTAGAAAGCACCCATAAACTAATGACATGTTAATACTATCAACAAAGATCTACTTAAAAAATTACTACACAATCTTGTACTACTTTTACATTTGTGAACTATTAAATATATTAATCATAGTTATTAATATTCTTATATGGCTTAAATAACATTTTGTTTCTCGTAAAATAGGAAGTTTTGATTTTAGTCCTTTAAAGATTTTTGTTTTAATTTTAATCTTTTAATTTTTTTTATTTTAGTCTATGCTTTCAACTAGTAGTGTTAAATGATGATATAATAACGACATTGACAATCTATTAACTTGTACATCATCAGGAGTTTGACAAGACAATCACATGTAATTTGTTTTGATAATTTGTATTTTTAAATTTAATTATTCAAAATAGTATATGACATAAAACTAATTTAAGAGGTATTTAAAAATATAATTTTGTAAAAAATTACATGATTGTTTTGTTACACTCCTTGATAATGTGATAAGTCATTAGACTACTAACATCATTATTATGTCATTTGTTAACGTTCTTACTTAAAAAAAAGGACAAAAACAAAAAAATATTTAAGAGACAAACTAAAAAAGAAATCCTTAAAGGACTAAAATAAAAAAAAAGTCACCTTATTTTATAGGAGTCAAAATGTTATTTAAGTCTTATTATATTAATTTGTTTATAATATATTAAAATTATAAATTTAATTAATTTTTAAGTATTAATTATATTAATTTACATAAATGCTTAAGTATATAACCTTGTTTAAAAATAAGTGGGTGTCCTATTTAAAAACCTTATCACAAAAAAGCTTTTAAATCAATTATCCTAATGCTTTTAAACTTTGTTCTTGTAAAGTTTAACTTGTTTATTTTCACTCTTATCTCATGTTTCTAGTATCCTTGATTTTAAATTTCATAATAATAGTTTGTTTTAGATAAAGATTTTGACAAAGTATAGCATGAAAGATTTGGAGATATCTCCCATCGTGGAAAAATGATTTTACAAAACTAGGTTTATTACTTTTTAATTCAATGAATAAGATTACTTTTATTTTTTGTTTTTCCCTTTAACTTTTTTTTTATTTAACTTCATCTTGACCACGACACATCGTTATTTGAAATGATTTCTAGTAGTGTTTGATTTTTTTTTTCTCCCTTTTTCTTTTATTCTCCTATCCATTTCTTTTCTTTTTCTTTTTCTTCATTTTTCCTCTTTAACAACCACATGCCATAAAAAAAAGCAATTTCTAGTTTTTGATAACCACCTGCATCAAAACCTTCAAAGTGAGATATAAAGAAAAAATGAAGCCAAATTTGAAGCGATATCCAAAACGAAAATCAATCGCACTAACATCCATAGAAAATGTCATTCATGGAAAACCCTTTTCTTATAAATACCACATAACACTACATGTCTCTCATTAACACAAAATTTGTGTTGCACCTTAACGTTTTCCTTAACATGATTTTCATCACCCTTCTCTCCTTAGGCAAAGATGCCCCCAATGTTTTCACCTCCCTTTGCACTAGCCAATACCACTAACTTTGACATTTTCCTCTGCATTGGAGTCTTCACCTCCATCCTCACAATGAACTTCATTGCCATCTATGTTGTGTCCTTTTTAATTGATCTTGCATCCTTGACCAAGGATGTGATGTTCTACCTCACTATCACTTTATTCCTCTTTTATGTGTACCTTAGTGCTAAGGTTTTCCTCTAGTAGGCTATTGAATTCATTGGCTTCTAGTTGTTCTTTATCAAGTTTGTGTTCTACATGGATTTGGGGATAGTAGATCGTATTAACAAAGTGGTATTAATAACTTAAGAGGGGTGAATATGGGTCTTTCAAAATCATTTTGTAATTAACCTCTAATCCTAAAGGAATTAATTATAATCAAATTTAGCGAGAAAGATTATTCAAAATCCTAATCTCATATATATTGCATGTACACTAATAAAGCAATTTATTAAAGCAAAAAAGATAATATAAAATAGTAAGGGTTAGAAGAGAATGTGTTAGTGATTTTGATACTAGTTTGGTCAACCTTGAGATTTTTCACGAAGTAAAGCAATTACATAAAGTGAGCTAATTATGTCACTACCTATGATAACTCATCAAATGGATATTGTTGGTGATTTTGACAAATGTACCAAATCGTGCATATAACAAAGTGATAATAAAGTGGTCTCCTCAAGGACTTGTACCATAATTGAGTAATTAATAATTAATTGTATAATTTATTAACAATAGCAATACTTTTTATTGAGTAGAAACAAGGTAGTAATTACATGAAGTTAGGTCTAGCTACATTAAACCCCAACGATTAAAGAATTTAACTACTCATGACCAAGAAATAAATGGAGAAAGAATGAAGGATGTCTCAAAATGCATCAATTTCGTTTTGATCTCTTATTGATTTTCGAATGTGTTTGTTGTAAATTATATCATAGAGAATTCTTATTTAAGTTTATGGGTTAATAAGGGTCCAAGCCCCAAAAAAAATAAAAAATAAAAAAATAGATTTAACTTTTGTATGTTCCAATGTACAAGTGTGCAATTCTCGACCTTCAATAACTCTAGGAAATCTAAAACTTGCATAAATGTGCGACTAGAGTGCACAAGTGTGCAATTTGTGGCGTTTAAAAATTTTAGAAATGTTGAATCTTGTACAGATACACAACTTGGTTGCACAAACATAGTCCTAAGACTTCCCATAAGCTTTTTAAGTTTCCTCAAGACCTTAAAGACTGTAGACTTCAACCGAAATAATTCTTAATGCATCAAATCCTTTTGAGACATCTCCATAGCTTAATCCAATGCTTTAAAATAGTTTCTAAAACCATAAAATAATCCAATATCGAGCATAAAAAGGGTATAAATTAAAAATTACTAACTAAACCAAACTTTTAATAAAACTTAATAAAACGAAATGTAACAAAGCTAAAATTCATGAAAAGTATCAAATAATTATCTTTAAACTACAAAAGAATATACAAATATATGAAAATTATTAGATACTACTCCTTAAATCTTAAATTTAGCCACCAAGTTAATAAATTAGAGAAAGTGAGTTAATTATGTCACGAATAACCCTTCAAATAGACGCTCCTCTCTAAATCTTAAACCCATGTCTTAGAGATCACACACCTAGTGTATCTAACCAAGAAGAAACAGGGTGATTATGTTTGTACCTTTGACAACCTAATTAGGACACCTCATTCTTAGACAAACCCTTAAGGCTACAGTATCTCAGGTCACAACTTTGCTAACAATGACTCTCAATAATGGGAGTATCAACTCACTTAAGAACTTTAACACTTTCTTTTTCTTAGTTATCCATGTAACGGGAACCTAACTTCTCTATTTTTATAGGCTTGGATACTAAAACTCTTGATGAGTTTTTCTAGTTTATGTTTGGTCACTTTTTTTTCTAAGTAAAGGCTCCAACTTATAATGCCCAAGAGATATGAACATAGACTTTTTATAAGATATATCAAGTTAAAAATATCTCTTTACTTTGAGAGCTACTTGTTTTTTTTAGCAAAGATACTTTTTAAAATTCTAATTCAAATGTTAAATTTATTACCAAATTAAAAATCTTATATTTTAAAAAGCTACTTGATTTTGGCATAAGATACTCTCCATTTTTGTAATTCAAAAGCTAAGTTTAATCAAGGAAAGTTCTCTCTTTGAAAAACTACATAAAATCTTTAGATTTTGACTTCCATTCTTGTGAAACTTGAGTTTTCTATTAAGTCTATTTAAACTCTTGTTTCATATACCAAACTTAAGTTTGGGTTTTAGGACTTGAGTTTGGTATACCAAAATTCCCAGCCTACTAGGTCCTAATTTGAGTTTTTATTGTTTTTAGCCTTTTTTTTCTTGTAAAAACCTTTGTTTAGTGGGTTTGTTACTGACCTAAATTGATTATTAATACCCTAAATGAATCATTAATACTAATGCTAATGGTATTGAGTATTATACTAAACATACCTTAGACATAAACTTTTTTTCTTCAATCTTCAATCTTAAACCTTGACTTCTTAGCTTCCCTCTTTTATTCTTAACTTTGACTTGACTTGTGTTGGGAGTGCTTTGCTTGTTGGCTATATGTACATCAAAACTCGTTATTAGAACTTCCTTGGTTAACTTTCTTAAGTATTGATAAGTTTCACAATTAAGGAATCATGTTTTTTGTTTCTCTTTCATGCTTACAATCTTCCTTTTTTATGATGACAAACCTAAAGGGCTTCTTTGACTCTAATTCTTTTAATTATTTAATCAACGACCTTTGTGCAAAGCCAAATTAGTTTTCGATGACTCTCTATTGATAAAGGCTTTTATGCTTCCCCTATAACACCCCAATTTTTTCCTTATAGGAATTTATTAGTGTTTCACACATTTTAAGAGATTGAATTATTTTGATGATTTAATAAAAATAATTTTTTGAAATGAGATTTGGTTGATATATAGGAATTTGACATGCAAGAAATTGTGATTAATTTCTTGGATATGTCAATCTTTATTTCTTTATAAAGTTGTATAATTTTATGTTCCTTGATTTAAAATTTCTTGGATTGTTAATTTAATTTTTTTTTATCAAGTAGTATGATTTCATGTGCCTTGACTTAATTGTTTGAATTAAACTTTTTATGTGAATTGATTTCTTATTTTATTTGAGTTTATTTATTTATATATAGTTATTGGGTTGAGAAATAGGGAATGAGATGGTTAGATTGAGTTTAGAAAATAAAAACAAAAAGATGCCATAAGGGAAGATGATTACAATAAAATAAGGGGTGTGACCAGAAAAATAGGTTGATACTACTTTGTACCTTGTTAGTAATTTAGGGGGTGCAAACAGTAACAATTTGGGCTACCATGTTGTTTAACCATGCTCACCTTAACCCTCTCAACTAGAGGATTAGCAATCTCCTTAGCATTCCTTTTATCATTTTGAGACTCTTCCATATTGGCAAAACTTTTATTGATATTCTCAACTTTAGTGTCGAGAAGTATTGTAGACTCCTCAACCCTTTTTAGCTTACGACATACAAAATTCTTCTCATCTTCTAGAATCTTCATCCTCTTCTTAAGCCTATTAATTTCGACATTCAACTTCTCATTTTCTTCAATAGTGCTTAGTAAAGATGAAGTCGAATCCAAAATTTCTTTCTTGAGCTTCTCAACTTCCTTGGCACTATAAGTAGTATTTGTTGACTTAGATAACCAAAATTAGGCAATGGCTAAAGCCCGGGGTAGACTAAGGACTAGCTTATGAAATAATCTCTCTGTTTACTTAAGCTAAGGCCAAATAGTTCATCATCGAGAGGGGATTGGATTCAAGACTGAAGAAAGGGCTTCCAGCCAAACTCAAAGAAAAGGAAGAAATATTGCTACTAGGAGGGAACACTAGCGCTCTACTTCAACCTAGAACTATATCAAAAATTCTCCTTATGAATTTGTACTTTCTTCTATGATTTGTCCTTACTCTCATGCATATGCTTCCTCTTTTTATTAGCAATAGGTGGAGGGTTGTTCATAGGTAGGGGATTCACATCAACTAGCCTTTTTCTCCTTTAGAAAGGCAACCCTTTAAACATCTCAAACATTTATGTTATCAAAGGGATTGTCTATGAAAGTCATAACTCTTGAAAAAATAAGCAAGCAACATTAGAAATTGGCAACTAAAGTTTTTTAAGTTGAAAAAGACCGAAAACTAATTCTTTAAATCTACGCAAGGATGAAGTGAACAATATTTTTAGAAGTAATGCTTCTAGGGAGTGATTCCAAATCAGCCAACCTCCTTAGTTCCTTTTCGATCATCAAATATTTTTTATATTTGTTATACCTTCTTAGATTTCTTGTCCAATAAAATTGAAACCAAGTATTCCCATCAACTCTATAAAAATAATCATGATTATTCTCGATAGCATAAATCTTGAAAAATCGTGGCTTGAAATTCATGAAAGTTGTATAAGGTGTAACATGTAACATCCTATTTTTGATATAGTGAAATTATAAATTTATATTTGAAGAATTTGCCTCTTTTCCTTTTTAATTTAGCCAAAATATTATATAGAATTTTATTTTTCTATGAGAAAAATATTATCTATTTAGTAGATGATACTTTTTTAAAAAAATAAGAGAGAAAGAGAAAGGGAGAAAGAAAGAATTTTAGTTAGTCAAAATTAAATTAAACTAAATTTTAAAATAAAATACAAACCAAATTTCCAAATAGAAAATAGATTTACAATGTTTTAAAAAAAATAAAAATAAAGGAAGGGAAGAATAAAAATTAATAAAAATAAATTTTTAGGAATTAAATATGAATAAATAAATATTTTTAGCTAAAATAAATATGTTTTATCAAATAAAATATATAAAGAAGAAAAGAAAAGTTAAATTAGTAAGAGAAAAATATGAATGAGGTTTTAGGATTTTTGGAAAAATTTAGAAATAAAAAATAAAATTATTAAAAATTAAAAATAGAAAAATAAAAGAAAAAATAGAAAGAGAAAAAAAGAAGGAAAATAGGAAAAGAGGCAAGGCTGGGATGAACCTAGGCCCTACGGATCAAGAGAAGAAGACAAACGCGATTGTCATATGAGTTGGAGGCTCGTGACACTCAAACAAAGGCAAAACATAGTTAAAAGCCCACATGGAAGGAAAGAGGAAAAATAAAGATGCAAAATGTAAAAAGGGTAGGAAAATTCTAAGGTGCGACTTGAGGGATGAATAGGATTTTGGAAGCAGGGGTTGCCATTTGACCACTAGGCTCATCGCTGTTTATTTCTACGATTGAATCCTACTTAAGTCTTCCTCAAAATCTTCTTGCGTCATTGAAGCAACTTACCAAGCTCTGAACCTCGAGCCTCCTCCTTGCAACTTGTTGCCCTACAACCCTACGACCCTACCATTATGATAGATACACTTTGCCCATGTTGTCTGAATAAATTAATCCGAAATAGGATTAATTGAAAACACCTTGCTTATTACTAAACATGGACAACTTCATCGTGATCTCCGCTACATTTGGAATCCATTAGCTTCACGAAAGAGGGAAAAAATCAAAGAATAGCAACGTCACCGGAGCTTCACCGGAACCTCATCGAAATATTCAACTTCGGTAGGAGGAGTCATTATTTCTTCAAATTTAATTAGCACAATCATTCTATATTATGTTGATATGAGTTCCTATAAATTTAATGCCTTGGGATGGTCAAAATCTTCAAATACGAGTTGAGTTTGAAAATCCCAAAACTCTGAACGAAGACGAATCAATGCGAGATGTCTAGTTGGTTTATGATGAAATTAGGAGTTTAAAACACGTTAATAATGTTCAAAAGATTTTTGGTCAAAAAAATGCTTGGAATTATTGAGGAAATGAAGAATCAAACCAAGACGGAGGTCATGATTCTGTTCTTCCTTGAGTTTCGAATTTTGGCCAAAATCTAGGGAGGAACATGGTTCATATGAACAAATCAATCTCCATGGGATTTGAAATTCAATAAAACAATCCCAGAAATGAAAAGAAAGAAGAATAGTGAAATTTAAAACAAGTTTTGTGCCAAAAACTAGAGAAGTGGTGAGGAAGAAGATGACCAAAGTTCAAAATAACCATTTTGCCCCTAGGAAAAAATTACCAAAATACCCCTAGGCTAGAAATTTGAATTTTTTTTTTGTTATTTTCACTATTTACTTTTGGGAAATAAATATAGAAGATAACTCTACTCCAATATAAGAGTACTATAACAAATTTCCAAAGGTTTTAGTAAAATTAAACCTTAATTTTTATAAAATTACCAAAATACTCCTAAGTATGAAAATTTGTAATTTTGAACTATTATATTTAATAAATTAGGGAAAACATTGTAGAACCTTTTTATGTATGAACCTAGATTATTGTTTTCATTTTTAGAATTTGAAAATCCATAGAATGAATTTTTATTCCAAAATGACCAAAATTCCTCTATGTTATAAAAGTAAAATATGTCATTATTTGGTCATTCTAAATTCAGAAAAAAAAATGGTCTAAGCACTCTCTAGTAGCATTAGGAACCTTTATAATAATTTATGATAAGAAATGTGAAGGGAAATCCTTAAAAGAATAAAATTTATGAAATAATCAAAATATCCCTCTTAAGAGAAATTACTAAAATATCCATTTTGTAGAGAGATTTTCCAAACTAAGACAAACATAGATTCAAAACCTTTTTAGATCTACCTCTTTCACATAAATATAAAGATAGAAATTTTTTTTATAGAAAAGTGTAAAGTGACCATTTTGCCCTTGTCTTGCTATTTGATTATAATGCAAATTATGGATTATTATGATCATTGAATATTATTTTAAATGTATTGAGTTGATTATTTAAAAATGACTTAATACCTCTATTACTAGTACGAGATACATATTCATGATAATTGTCTACATGAGACAATAAATTTCTAAAATAACCCTAGGGTAGAAGATGAATTGAGAAATTCTTAGACAATGATGACAAATATAGAATGATCGAGATATAAAGGTGAAAGATGGATGCTACTCATAAATATCTTAACATGTCACCAGTACCAAGTTAGAAGGAATAGTAGAATTGGCAGATGAAATAAGGAAGTTGAATTGAAAACCTTAATGAGTGAGACCTAAGAATGGGGAATACGAAGGTTGATCACAAAAGGTACTTGAGAAATGTACGCAGGCTCTAGTGAGACCTTGGGGGTGCATGAGGTGCAAAGTTGTAAATCGCTTAAAGTAAAAAGGGTGTCACATAATCTGCTTGACATTCCTAATAAAGCAGAGCATTACCAAGCTTCGATTAAGAGTATCCTAGACTAAGTACTAGGCAAGATATATACTCCCAATTATCAACCTAAGATTAAAAATTGGATTATTAATGCCATATTCATGTAAGTCCTCCTGTAGTTAGTAGTTTTGGAGGCAACGAAGGGCCTTAAACCGAGTAGAATCCCTAATTAGGCATGCTACAGTAAGATGAGAGTTACGATTGTTAGAAACCCTCTATATATGTGTGTTTGACTAAGGATAGATGATTCATTCCTACAATCCCTACATTTTTAGACACAGATGGAAAAAAAGTTTCAACCACTATTTCACCCTAACCATAATACCTCTAGAAGGGAGATGAACGTATGATAAAAGTCTTGGAGATGATACGTTTGTGGGATATATCCAGTTTGCCTTTAGGCCTACCAATATCGTAGTTCCATGGCAATTTCATCACATAGACATACTGGTGGTTGTATACCAGACTCTGTCTCCTAGATTCATTGGTGTTCCTACAACACGACAATGAACTCAGGCTTCTCCACCCCTACAATCCTCCATGGGTTCAGGTCAAGCTAACAATCTAGATAGGAGGAAAGATTCTTCAAAAGAAGAAGATTCTTCTGAGAGATCTTACTAGATAAATTAGATATGGAAAGTTATAAAAAATGCAATTTTGTTTTGGTTACTAAATACATTATGGGAATGTAATAATAATGTTACTTATGACTTTATTTGCCATGTATATTTGAGTTGAGAATATTCTAAATGAAGACAAGTTAAATAAACGTAAGATGTTATCTCCCGTTAAATAGTAATTCTCCTAACAAGTTTAAATTTAAAAAAAAAATGTTTACTTGCGCTAAAACTACCTAGACATAATTTCTTAAAAATAAAAAGGAATAAAAAGGGGTGTTACATAACATCCTATTTTTGTTATAGTAAAATTATAAATTTTAATTAGAAAATTTGTCTCTCTTCCTTTTCAATATTATAGTTTAGCCAAAATAGGATTTAGAATTTTATTTGTTCCATGAGAAAATATTATCTATCTAGTAGATAATATTTACAAAGAGAAAACAAAAAGAGAAAGAGGGAGAGGAAGGGAGGCAGAAAGATTTTAGTTAATTAAATTTAATTAAATTAAAATCAACTTAAAATAAAAATATAAACTAATTTTAAAATAGAAAATAAATTTTTGATGTTTTAAA
>JAMLFT010006024.1:0-16669 GCA_026544285.1 Pachyrhizus erosus
TTAATGTAAAAATAAAAAAAAATAGTGTTAAGTATATTTTATATTATAATTGTAATTTGTTCTCAAAAATATATAAAATAGTCATAGATATATACTGTTTTTAAAAATATATTTAATAAATTTAATTATATATTGTTCTCATATGGATGCGTATTCTTAAAATATATATATAATTTTAATCATAAATTTAAATGCTGTCACTGTAAATAAAAGGGGGTAAAATGTTTAATAAGATGATTTAGTTTCCTCAATTCTAAATTCTTCATGTTAAATAGTTACATTTTTCTTTTAGAAACAAGGAAAGTTCAAACAAACAAATTGATTTTAAAATAATGTATTTTTAATATAATTATTTTTTTATCAAATTATTAATATAAAATATTTATCAACTTTATTAATGATTAATTATTGTAAAAAATTTATAAATATTTTTAAGTAAAATTTCTTCTTTTAATCATATTTTTTTATCTATAAGGATTGAATCTGAGATTTTTTTTAATATAATTATTTTATGATTTCTCATAATTAATTCGATTTTGAAAGTTCCGTTATGGCTACACTTTATCTTATTTTGTTAGAATTTTAAATTTAACCAATGAATCAATAAAAATTGTTTTTAATGAAAATGATTAAAAGTGTAATTTTACACCTAATATGATCTTGACTCTCTCTCTCTCCATCGTTATTTATTTTGTGTATTTTCTCTCATAATTATATCCTTGCATATAACATAAAGATTTTCTAATATCTTTCCCGATTTCGCTTTCTGTTTCACTGTTTAAAATTCATTTATTAAAGAAACACTAAATATTTTATTTTGGAACAAGATACAGAATACTAAATATCAACTACGGAAAATACATTGTTTTTTTTTTAAAAAAAAAAATTACTTTCGACCCAGATGATTCTGAACTTATTTTGCATCACGCACTGCATCTTATTTTTTTCAAGTTTAACGCTTAGAAGATAAAGTAGAAGAAAAAAGAAACACAATATTTTCTTTTGGTTCTCCAAAAGTTAATTGAATTGGAATCGTCGATATTGTACCAAAAATATTGGATCGTCCATAGACATCTTTTTCTGGAGTAACTCTGAGTGTCGTTTCAAAACTGTTGCGAGAATATATATTGGTATGGTACAGACTAAAGAGAATGAGAATATTTGTATCATAATTTTGACTAAGTCTACAAGAAGGTTCATGGCTGACATGGGTGATATGAAAAGAATAATTAATGCCTTTATTTTAATTGATTTAATATTTTTATAATCTATTAACATTATCTATATACCCATGTACTGCATATACGAGAGTTATTATTCATTTTACTAATTTTGCTAACCACATTGAAATTTATACATAATAAAATATTACTAAATAAAAAATGCAAACAAAATAAAATACAAGGTAATAATCACTTTATATTCAGATCCAGATGGCAGAAGCAGAGGATTTAACAGTGAAGAATATTATCAGTACTTTACTGATGAGAATTTCCACGAGGTCTCCAAACCAAAAGCTACTGATATTATTATTATTAATTCGAGATAATTGAGAATTATGTGGTACTGATACCATCAAGTTGAAACTTACGAACATTGGCTATTTTCATACGTGCCAAAAGGGCACTTGCAGATGAGTTGATTGATTAGTTTACTTGATTTCTAAATATATTCTTAGAATTTTAGGCAAGAAATCTCCATTCCTGCTTCGTGGATGTAAAAGTGCTTGGTTATCCAAAAGAAAGATAAAAGATAAAAAAAAAAGGGAGCAAGTTGTAAGTTAAGTAAAAGAGCAAATACTCTAGCCTAGTTAAGACCGTATTTCTTCTCATTAAAGTCACTGTTCTTTTGCATTATCAAAGTCAAAAGATCACTCACAAAAGAAAAATTAAAAGATTAATTACTTAAAGAGACTATATTTTTTTAAAAAAAAGCATTAGTAATTGTTAATGAATTTAATAGTTATTATGTAATGATAATATAAAATTATTTTATTTAGTCATTTAATAAAAAAATATTATTGATATGATTTTTTTATAGTTATTATAAAAATAAATAAATTTATCTTATATAATTGTATGTGATAGGAGAATAGTATAAAATTATTTTATATTGATAATACATAGACTATTTTTTTATTATTAATATTGTAATTAATTTTAAAAAAATGTTATATATATAGATATAGATATAGATATATAAAATATACTGAATTTTATTATAATCTTCGATCATTAATATTTTAATCAACAGTTATCAACCTTGAAATGTCGAGTAAATGACGCTTCAGAGTACATAATTAATATCATCATTAATGTCAGATTTTACTTTGTTCTTGTTCTGTTCATTAAAATAATGCTTCATTCGTTTCCTTTAAAACAAAGAGTAATGTATTTCTTCTACCTTTACAACATCCGCTCATTTATCAAGATGAAATTAATAGGAAAATCTTACCGTGACATAATATTTACATACTACTTAATGTTAATTTCAATTTATAATTTGACCACAAATCTTTAAATATATTTCTCTTTAATTAGTTTGAACAAATAAACTAGAAAAAAATCCTTCTATATTTTTTTATTAAAAAAATTATTCTTAAATCATACAAGACTATTAAAAGTGACAAACTTTTTCTTTAACACAATCGTATAACTCAAATTTAAATTCGAAATCACTGATTAAATTATAATCACTCACTATTAATTAAATTTATAGTAAATAACTTAGGCTATTGAAATTGAGTAGAACAGATTATATATAAATTTTACTCTTTTCTTTTATAATCAATCAAATAACCACGCAATTTACAATCAATTGGTGTGAGACTGTGTCATGTACTAGTACTTTTATACTACTAGTATACAACCGAGTAGACATGCGATGGTATCCAAGAAAAGGATAAAAATTGTCGATTATCTTCAAAGTTGCACCTAATGTTAGGAGTGTAAAGACAAAATAGTTTAAAATAAAAGGAAACTCATTTTTTTATCCGGTAACATATAAAGAAACATTATGAGAAAATGCATATGCTAGAACTCTGATAGTATCACTACTCAAAGAATTGTCACCATAGAGCTGGCTGGTGGCTAATGTTTTACTTTATAAAAGCAATTACTTAGTAGTTCCATCTAAGCACCAAATTTCTCACTTTATAATTTTTTTTCTTATTTGGTTTAGTTGTTAACCAGTCAGATATATTTCAAGTGAAATCTCAGCATTGTGGCCTCTAAAGTCTAAATCATAATAGTGTCATCCTAGATCTACTAATTGACCAAACCCCCATAAAATACAATCAAATAAAAATACCACAAATGCGTGAAACGGATCGTATGTCATTTATTACAAATTTAATGAGTGTGACTGAAAGTTTTCCATAAAGAACCAAAAGGCCTGCCTCAGCTAGATACCTTGAGTCACGCCCAACTAAGCCAAATTAATCTGTCAGCCAAGAGTAAAATAAGGGATCTGCTTGCTTTTTTTCTTTTCTCATTTTACCTTTACAGGTTTCCCAAAAATGGAAATGAAAATTTAATGAAAGCCAGATTCAATCACCAGGCTATTGTGGCCATTAAAATTTTCTGATTCACCTAGTAATAACTACTACTTATGAAGATATATGTGAAAAGCTGGAAACATCCTCAAACAGCAACAGGGAGATAAAATGATTAGAGGCAGAGAAGTTTTCTTTTTGCAAAATGAAAAAAGAAAAAGGAGAAAAGATATGCACCATCTTAGTGTTAGCTTGGATCAAGTTTCATTTCTACTAAAAGCAAGCAATTTCAAAACCAGGCTTTTTACTTCGTTTTGTACAAAAAAAAATCAATTTCAAAATAATATTAAAATCTAAAATATAAATAGTTACTTAAACTTTTTTTATTTTTTCACCGCGGGTTCAGTGTTAGAATTGATTCTAGGAAGTAACTATAAATAGTTACTTCAACTTATAAAACTTTTATGGAGTTGGGGTTAGAATTGATGTTTAGAATTGATTTTAGGAGATATCCAAACAAACTATTTTGTCTTAGTGAGCAAGAAATAAAGAAATGAAGGAAACATGAAGAAAACATATTCCTCCTCCTGGACTGTACAATGCTGGTGGTCAGAAGTGGAAGCTACTTTTCTATCATTAAAAAATGCAGGTTGATCAACTTCCTGTGAGAATGACTTGGTTTATTTAATATTCACAAGCAATGAATGGTATAACAGTTACTTAATCTTGGAAGCTGAAACAGAGCCCACTAAAACACGCATGCTTCCAACTCTTCTGCAAAACTCCATCACACAGAAAAGGCAAAAGAAAAACCCAACAAAGTCCAGAAATCCTCATGGGAATTATTTTTTATAAAAAGCATGGAAGTTTAAATATAACAAAGTAAGCATAAAGAGTTCAGTTCCTCCATTAATGGGTGTTCATCTAATCTAACTCCAACTGATACACACTCTCATCTAACAGATACAAACTAACTAACCAATCATAATAGCACCAAATTGAAGAAGAATTCTGAAATTATTAGATAAATATCAACTACAGAGTAACAATATTGTAAGCTGTAACCCAAATGGCTGAACAAATCTAAAATTGCAATTAAATAACCGAACCAAAATTTTTTGTACCTTGGGAAAAGAAAATGAAATAAGTTTCAGAACTAAGAAAACCTTCACAGTTTAACAAACTCTGCATCCGAAACAGCAGAGTCATCGAACTGGCTAACATCGTCCTCTTCATCCATTGGAGCAGGGAGATTGAGATCTATCAAACTATCCCCAACTTTAGTAGAAGTCCTAACAGAAACAGTAGCAGTTGCAGTTGCGGTTTTAACAGAAGCAGTAGCAGTTGCAGTTGCGGTTGTGGTTACAGTTGTTGCAGAACCAATAACATGCGTTCTCTTGTGTCCACCCAGAGCCTGACCAGAAGCAAAGACTCTAAAACAAACGGGGCATTCGTGAATTTTCTTCTCCACAACAGCGTCGAGTTCGACTTCGGGTTCAGCTCCGTTATTTTCACCGTTTAACTTGATCTTCTTGTGACTCGCTCTGTGACCTCCAAGAGCCTGATAAGATCGAAACACCTTGTCACACGTTTCGCATTTGTACCTCCCTCGAACCTTGTTACTCTTCTTAACAGATTTCATCTCCTCTTCAGATTCATAACCGTCGTCTTCTTCTTCTCCTTCATATTCATCTTCAGCTTCAATCTCATCAACATACAAAAACTTGTGTCTTTTTTTTTCTTGTTCTGTTTCGTTATGTTTATTTTCCTTCCACTCGTCGCGAGACAGCATCATGAGACAAAATGCGACGTCTTCTTCAGTTGTCGTGTCCGAAGCGGAGCTTGCGGATTCGTTTTTGTTAATACTTTCACACACTTTCATTCTGTTCTCTGGTTCGCCGAGTTGCCACGCTCTCTTGGATCGTCTCCGAGTTGGATTTTTTGATGACTCGGTCTCGCTTTCCCTGTCTTGGAGGATCACGGAGCCCGTGTCTGCTGCGAACGAAAATTCAGGATCTGCGAAACGAAAGCTTTTCTTAGGATTCTCTCTGAGACCGTAGAAGGAAGATGAAGATTGAGAAGGAGATGACTCGGCCTCGAAACTGAGTTGAACAGGCACGAACTCGCTCTGTTTCGGAGGAACTGGTAGGTTCATCATGTGAGACCTCATGTGACCTCCCAAGGCTCGTCCATTCGCGAAACTCCTTAAGCAAAGCTTGCACTTGTGCTTCTCCATGAAAATAACAAGAGAAAAACAGAACAAAACACAAAACACAAGCACACAAAAACACACACTTGTGTTGTGTTTTTGTTTAACCTCTGTTCTTGTGTATGAAAAGGGTAGGTGCAAGCTACGAAGTGTTGTTGTTGTTCTCTTCAGAGGATGTGAAATTGTGTATGATATGGAGTGGGATAAATATAAGTTTTTCAATAAAGAAAAAAATTTAAACCTGGATTTTGTTTTATTTTGTTTTTGGAATATTTTCAATTTGTTACCTTTTCCGGGCAATGAATTGAAGATTTTTTAACCTATAAAGACAGGTAACATGCGAGGCTTGCTTGTTTTCTGTATTTATTTATTTATTTATTTATTTCCTTTTGCACATTAAACTTTTTAAAAGTAATTTCCTTAAATGCCCTTCTTGATTGGTTTGAGATGTTGTTTTATAAGAAAAGAAAAATTGAGAATCAGATTTTCGGGATTGGATATCTCGAAATTAAAATTTGAATTTTATATCATATTTGGCTAAAGTGATTGAGTTAGGGGGAAAATAGGAAAGGGCAATTTTAGAAATTCGCAGTGGTTTTGCAGCGTGAACCGGTTGCTTGCTTGTCCAAGTCAAGGAACGAAAACTGCTGGGGCGTGTTTGTTGTAACAAAGAAGCTCTTGTTTTTTTGTTTTTATAAAATGGGGGCAGAACTCATGGTTAATATCACTTGACTGTGATGTAAAATTCATTAGACAACATAACTATCAAATTGATGCTTGACACGTAACTAACATTACCTACCTGTCTTTTCTGTAGGCAACCACTGGTTAATGCCACGGTTACTTAGGAAAATGACCTCAATACAAATAAAAATAAAAATAAAAATATGTGTGTTTTTTTTTTTTCTTCTATTTAATTTTTCTGTTTCGATTCTGTAATCTGTTACTTTTTGTGGGACGAGGGAAATCCCATGGTAACTTGCGCATGCTGGTTGGTCCTTTACTCGGTTTCTACTTGCAAATTTTAATTAGCAAAAAAAAAAAAAAATTGTAATAGATGATAAGATTTATTAAAGATGAATTTGTTATTGTAACAGAAAAAGAAAAATTGAGAGTTGATAATGCTGGGGTCTTATTGCTAACTGATATCATAATGTTGTTATCTTAATGTAACATTCATGGCTTGGCATGTTAAAATTTGAATCTTGGATTAAATGTTAGTTATGAGGTAGGGATCAAATTAAATTTTGAAATGAAACTTTTGTGAAAGTGATTTTGTTTAATTTGGGCATGTTAAATGATAATGGTTTTTAATTTTATTTAATTTGATTTTTCCTTTGATTTTGGATCTTGGTTGAACGTGTGATGGGAATGAAGGGTGGGGAAATGAATAGGAAACTTAACTGCCCTACCTTTGAGAATGGAGTATTGTGTGGGATTGGAGAGTAAATGGCGTTTTTAGTTACGGTTTGGTAGACCCAGTCCTTCATGCTACTCCTAGTGCTTCCCCACACACACACTCACACAAACCTGTGCTTTCTTCCAAAGGACGCGGTCCATTTTTTTCTTAGCCAATTGCAACTTGTTTTAAAACGCACCTTAATTAGTCATGGGTCATTAAGGTAAAGGGGTGCCGTATGTATTGTGTCCAACCTTTTGCTCTTTTTCAAAGGAAAATACTTAATTCTATAACAACCTTTTTATTAAAAATACTAAATACTTGAATAGTCGATATCTACAAGTGGATAAATAACTGAATTAATTCACTAAAAATAACTCTTCAAAATATTTACATTTAAACTGAAGATTCAAATTTATAATATAGTAATCAATTATTGATGTTATAGTAGTGTATTTAAATTATATTAATGAAAAGAAATCAAATTATATCGATATAATTTATACTTAATATTATATAATTTAATTATTTTTAATTAGATATTTAATTTTTTTTTACATAAATTATATTTTAAAAAATTTACACTCAAAAGGTATGGTCGATAAATCTTAAGATCCAAAAATATATGTATATAAAAAGTTAGATTCTCAAGATAATACACATTGATTATTCTTATTTTTTTTTTTTTATTATATATGTATTTTATTGACTTAAACATCTAAGTGTCTTTATATATGTCCCTACCAACCATATTACGATGATTAAAAAAAGAACACAACAAACTTAAAAGAAAAGCAATTTATGCAACAAAGGAAAAGTACTTAGATATCCCATGCATGTACACATTCTATATAAAAATTTATTGATAATGCAATAATTAGTGTAAGTTACCATTTCATAAATTTTAATTGATTGAGTTTATTTCAAAATTCACTATTGAATTAAAAATTACTTTTGCATGGATCATTTTTACAAATTTTTATATTGACCCAAAATTATTTGATACATAATTTATATACATCAAAATTTATATAATATATACTTTTAAAATATACAAAAATATGAATATTTTGATTACCTTCTCATTAGCGTTCAATTTTGAAAAAATTTAACACAAACAATAAGGGTAATATATTGTTATAATTTAATGATTGGATCGGTAAAATTAACATTTTATATGTAATTAATGATAATGTAATAGTTAATGTAAGTTATACAACTCAATAATTTTAATTAGATAATTTTATTTTAAAATCTATCATTAGTTTGAAATTTTATTTTACATAGATCATATTTACAAAATTTATAATAAATTAATATTTTTAAAATAATTCTAAAAATCTTCTTTGAACAAATAAGTTATCTGCATGTTTGTACATATATATTAGAATATTTTTATTTTTAAATGAGAGCATCTTTAGGAACTATTATTTAACAATAATTTTTTTAAGATATTAAAAAAAAAAACATTTTTGGTCTTTTTCTTCACCTTATATATATCTCTTTCAATATATTATTTTCATAATTATTTTTAAATTAAATTTTAATATTTTTTAAAATAAATTATCATTAACATCATTAGTGCAAAAAATTAATGAAAGAATTAATTTAATCCAATAAAGATAATTTAAAACACCAAAGTGAAACTTTTAAAATTTGAAGGACAAACTAAAGCAAAAAAAAAATGATAAGAGACTAAAATTTTTATTATGGTGTTATTTTTAACTATTAAAATTCAATTTAGTAATATAAAAAAAATAGTACATTGAAAAGGAATATGCAATTAAGAAGATCAAATATACAAATACAAATAAAAGAAAGATTCTTTGAGATAGTTAATTAATTCATTTAATTGAAGAAATAATGTATTATTGTGATTTTGGAAAGTATATTGGATCGCACAAGTAATAAAGTATTAGTAAAGTATTGTTTTTATAGGAATTTATTGAACACATAGGTATTTACAATAATTAAAATAGATTACGAAAATTAGTTTAAGAACTAGAATGTAAATAATGCAAGAAATTAGAGAAAGTGAATTAAAGAAATTGGTTCTGAAATTGTATTAAATAGTTGGGGTACAAAGAGAATTTGAAGTTAAATTCAATGAGATAAGATTGTTGGGATTTAACTTTGTTAGATTAACCAATCATGCATTACCAATGATTCATATTCAATTAATCTTATGCTATCGTCAATCCACAAATTACTCTAACCTTAATCTCTTAAGTGATAGAACCTAAATCTTTTACTTATACTATTAATCTTTTGATTAATATAATTAAATGACTTGCATTAAGAAAATGAGTTAAACGATGACCAATCCTGTTTATCCTATCCTTAGGCATAATAATTAATGGTTGTTCTCTTCAATTCATAATTTAATTAAATTTTCTAATTATAATTGAATAAAGAGGATCAAGTAAATAAGTGATCAAGTCAAAACAAATATTAGGTATGGAAGAGGAACAATAGAAAAATTGAATTAAATAAGAAGAAAATAGTAATTGCATCATATTAAAATCAAATTATATTAAATCCCAATAAAGAATGAAGAATGACTTAGTTACTCATAAATAAGAAGAAGGATGACTCCGAATATTGTTAGAAAAAAATTCACAAGTACAAAAGTCGCAACCAACTTTTTTCTTACCTAAACTTTCGAATGCAAAGGTTTAGAATCCCTTCTGTATGATCTATGTTTCTTTTTATACCTCTAAGCCTTCAAATTTAGGCTTTATAAGTCAATATAAAGGCTCGCTTAAGTGACCTTGCTTAAGTGAGGTAAAAAGCAAATGAGACTTTTCAAATTAATCTCACTAAAGTGAGCCTAAGTGGTCTCACTTTAGTGAAAGTGGAGGTTAATTGATCCTTCCAGCAAGATTACATTTAAGCAAGCCTAAGAGATCTTGTTCAAGCGAGCATAGAGCTAAATTTTTATTTTCGGCAATATCTCACTTACGCAAGCTTCATTGGCCTCGCTTAAGTGAGCTTTAGTGATATTTTGGATCTAAGTTTCTTCTTGGTTGATTTTTTAGTACATTTCTTTAAAAACATCAAAACACAAGGAATCAAGTGTTAAAATAAATAAAACAAAAATGTTATTCTAAAAGTTTTATTTTTTTACTTTTGTCAAAATTTAAGTACAATTAAAGTTCAAAAGCATAAAATATATTAAATAATAGCATCTAAATACTGCAAATTCGTAAATATAAATGACAATTATCATATTTAAAATAATATACATATAAAAATAAGAGAAGAAATAAGATGTTAAAAATATTTAATTCAGAAAGTAGAAAAAAATAGAAATCTCACAATCTAAATAAAACAAAATAAAAATATTTAATTGAGAACTATTTGTGATTGTATCTAATCATGTTAACTATTTTAATTTCAAGAATGTCTAATGATTAAGTCTTTGTCAAGCGAGGAAACCAAAGGTCAGCATGCTCACATAGTTTCAATTTTTTTTAAATTTTTTTTTTTTTTTTTGAGTTTTTAGTGTGCAATAGACTTATAAGTTAGGATTCTTGAGAGTTTTTTTTAAAGGAGTTGTGCTTTAAAAATGAACGTGAAACTTCAAGAGATTGTATTCATGAATCTTCTTCATACTCTTATCTTTTGCTAAGTTCTGAATTTTATTTTAAGTTTTTTTTAATGATTGATACTTTATTTTTATGAATCATTTAAATGTGTTTTGATTCCATATATTGTGATACAATTTTGTTCTCCATGTTCAAAAGGTATGATGAAAATTAATCAATTGATCTCACTATATGATTGCACTTGTAAAAGGGATCTTAATCTAGACTGAGAATTAATACACGTGTTTGTATAAGCTCTAGGAATGGAAATGTGTGGTTGTGTACGTTCTTTAGAATCTTGAACCTGATGCATATTTGCTAAATGAAAGGGCAAAAGAAATTAAGGTTTGTATTCAGTAATAATAAAATTAGTCACCAAGGTATTTAGTTAGTTACTTTAGTGCATTCACACATTCAAGCATTGATATAATGTGAGAGTGAGATTTCAAGCTAGTCTAGGAGTTAGGGATAAGAGAATCTTGATTTACATTGTCCACCTTTTGAGTCATTGTATTTCTTGAGGCTGTGTCTTTTGTAAAGTCCTAACATCTTTTTTAATTAGATTTTAAATTCGTACAAACCACTAATCGTGATAATTTTACATTTAATTCACTTAACTAATGCTTAGTAACAAGTATGTGGTAATCAATAAAACCTATATGAGATGATATTTTATTCATTACCTTTTATTATTTATACATGCCAAAAATTAGAATAAAAACCAATATATTTACTCATTCACATTTTCGATATTTTTTTTTTCTTTTTGGTGGATTGTTTCAAAGTATCATGTTATATTTTCTGAAATCACTTTCTCATGAATGCCATAACGAAAAAGGTTATTCCTGAGTATATTAAAAAATGTATTTGATTACATTTTAATATTTTTAGAAATATCTTTTAAATTTTAAAATAATTTAAATAACAAATAAATAAAAGTAAAAGTTACTAATGTTTTTGAAAATAATTTCTCTTATTCTCCGGTAAATATATTTTCTCATTTCTCTTCCTTGTAAAAATAAAAATATAGAAAAATATAATATTTTTTTTATAAATTAATAATGTTTAAAAATAATTTTTTAAAGCTTATAACAAATATGAAAATGAAACATTTTATATTTACATTTTTGAAAATAAACTTTTAATAAACGCTCTTGATTCCATACTTCATCATCAAACAAACTTTTTAACCAGATTAATAGACAAAAGACATCTATCAAGTAAGTAGTGTCATTTCATGATTTAAATAAATTACTATGCCTGACTAAATATGGGTTCGATCAGCATTTACATTTCTTAATTATATTGCTGCAATTCTTTGTCTTGAACTGGACAATCAAGTTTAACCTGAATTTACATTCTTGTTCCAATTTATTCCTACACTTTACCATTTTGCAAATTTAACATTACTATCATTTAAATTTTTGGTCACTTAATATCAAAGTTTGTTGCACTTTAATTTTATGCACATTATTTTCCAACCAGTTTTACTTTTGAAGATTTTTTTTTCAGCACCTTTTACTATGTTTCATAAAATTTTAGTATTATTGTTTCTTGCACAGTTATATATATGTTTGTTCTTTATCCTTTCAATACACTTTTATTTTCTGGTTAATGTTTTCTTTCTTGCACTTTTCTCTTGACATCGTTTAATTTCTTGTCAATTTTATTTTTCATCACCTTTAATTTCGTGTCAATTTTCCTTTCTCTAAAGCGAGTTTCATTATCATTTACTTTCTAATACTGTAACAATAGTTTTTCTTCTTTCTAATACATTTTGGTTCTTGCCAATTTATTTTAGTCAATATACTTTTCTTTTATTATTTTTGTTGTCAATAATTTTTTATCAATATTTTTCTTTGCCTTTTCTAGTGAAATATTTTTTTTCTCAACTTTTAATTTGTCAAAATTGAGTTTTTTAAATGTCAAATGTTTCGTGTCTAAATCAATTCTGAATTTTTGTTGAATTAGTGGCTTGACTATTTTTTAAATTATAAAAGTATCAATAAAATTGAGATCCCACAATGCAATTTCTAGTGGTGTAAAAATATACGTTTGATAGAAAATTTTATCACAAATAAGTTATTACCGACACAAGATAGTGTAAATTACACTGATATTACTTTGCAGTTTTTAGATTGTATATAACTTTTTTTATCTTTTTAATGGTTTATAGGAATTTTTCTTATAAGAGCATATATAGTCTACTGCATTTTTTAATAACAAAAAAGTGTTTATAAAAAAAATATTTTTTTTTCATAAGTAAATAAAATTTGTTTATTAAAAAAAAATTATTATTTAAAAACAATTTAGGCAAACATATTAAAAAATAAAAAAATAGTCATTTTATTAAAAAATACCTCTTTAAAAAAATCAATACAATTAAATGTGCTCGTAATGTATAAAATGTGTTAATATAATGTATTTTAAACAATCAACAAATGATCAGTATAAAAAAATATAGACGAAATTTGATGAAACCTTATAAATGTGACATTGTGTTATTAAAAAATGTACTAATTTTAATTAAAAAATTATCAATAGTGCTTGTGACACTGTGTCCAAGTTTCTCTCCTTATGAAAAGTGAAATTCCCTTTGTCAATATATCTTACTAATGTCCCAAAGACTTGAGCAGTACTACCAAATTAATTAGAAGCTTGTTGCAAAATAAAACGTATATTTAGAAGGTATGTGTGAATTGAAGTGGAAGGTTTTGAGAAAGAAAAAAATTAGGTTAATCAAATTAACTGTTTTTTAATATAAACGCATCTAATTTGGTGCAAAATACGTACTAAAACTAATCCAATTTAATTTAATCTGAATTGACTTTTTTTAACCTGTTTTTTGTTATAATTTTTTTATATACAAATTCATCAAAAAATGAAAATTTAATTTTATCAAAATATAGTAAATACAAAGGCAAAAACATCCTTTTAAAACAAATTATTCAAACAAATTTATCAAAACACTATAATACAAATTCAATTTGATAAATATTAGTGACACACTTTTATATATATATATTTTAATACTTTTGATGTGATTAGTTAAAATTTATTAAAATTTATCAATTTTTGTAGATCTTATTTTAAATAAGAAAAAAAAATCATTAAATGAGAAATGTGTCATACTAAAATTAATAATTATAATAAGAAAAATCTTAAATAAGTATAAATAATAGAGAAATACATTTTTTACAGCATATTATATAAATCCCTTAGAAAAATAACACTTCAAAATATAAAATCTATTACATTACTTTTCTAATTATGATTCAAGAGCAAATCAGTTTATTTAATACTTTATTTTGGATATTTAGTTAGATTTGTTATTTTTTGAACATGGGTACTTATATTTACACACTCTCCTTGAGCAATTTGATTGGAAGTGCACCCTATGCATTCAAACTCTCAAATCTCAATGCATTCTAAATTATGTTAGAAAAGTTTTTCAACAACTACACATAAGAAAAGAAAAGGAAAATCAAATAAATATAGTGAATTGAATTTTTCTTATAAATTAAAATCAACTCATGAAAAAGTTATAAAGTTTGAGTAATTTAGCATTACCGAGGCCTTTCCCTTAAATTAAGCAAAATAAATAAACATTTTTTTAAAATGTTCTCATACAATTGCAATTGAAATGTCTTAATGTGCTTGAATCACTTTGAGAACACCTGAAGTCTTAATACAAGGGCAGTCAATGAGAATTTGGTAGAAGTAATATTAAATTTATGACAACATTAACTTTTAATCAAGAGAAACTTATTTTTTGTTTTACCTTTTCACATTTCAACCATTGTGAAGAAGTGGTCCATTGCTAGTTGGGCTATAACCCAATTTCTAACTAGACTGAACTTTTTGACAGCAGACCTGTGGATGGGGGAGAAGGAAGAATAAAATCAAGATTCATTATTGCATGATACATCCCCCTATTACAATAAATTGGTTTTGAAATTAATTATTCGTGAAATATTGAGAAAGTAGTATAGATTTAAAAATTAGAAGCCATGTTGTGTTAGAGTGGGGAGAATCTTCTAAGCGTGTGATATTTGAATAAATTTCAAGATTCAAAACTTAAATATTGGATCCTCTAACGTGAACATTTATCTTTTAGAGAAAAATAAATAATTTTAATAGTTAATGAGAAAATAAATATATAATTGATATTACATGCACACTTATATCAAATTATGCATGCATTAAATTATCTTCTAATGAATTTCTTATCAACGATTAAAATTACTTAATTATACTATTTACTTAGTTTAGAAAAGTGAAATCCAAAAATAAATACTGCTAGCAATAAAGAATAATAAAAGAAAAAGTCTCTGCCAATAAAAAAAAAAAAACAGTGATTTGTTAGTTTGAACAACTACTTTAGATCAACAGAACTAAAATTGTTTTTCAAACTGAATGAAAGTTTAATATCGTGTTATAAAGGTCCACATATGGAGTTCACATAAAAGGAAAAAGAAACACAAAATGGCTCATTTTCTTTGCTCTAACTTTAGCTTAATAAATTACATTAACCTCTATGTTTCTAATCTTGCATAAGTTCCTCATATTAGTCATTTAATGGACCAAAAAGTCTAAAATTATCAAATACTTGTCCGATAATATTTTAAAATAATATTGGAGTAACATGAAAGAATAAACAACAAAACAAGTTATAATTTCATATATTTTATAGTTAAATAATTAATCTAGAATTATTACGATGAAATCACAATAAAAACTAATTGCAAAAGCTGTTGTTATGTACTAATAGTATAGATCAAAATTAATTTATTAGGATCAATTTCATATAATTAAATGACAAAAGTATTTTTTAAAACATATATAGATTTTATGAAAATGTTTCAAAAAATTTAGAACTAGAATTAAAAAAGACAAATACATTAATATTTATAATTTATTATGCAAATTATAAATGTTACTCCTTTGACGTTTTTTTTAAATATAATATTTAATGGTTAAAGAAAATGTATAAGTGGAAAATAATTATAAGAACAAGTTTATAATATCAGCATAATAATTAACGATTGCATTAAAAAAGACAAATACATTAACAAATACGTTAACTGATATTTGTTATAAATAAGTTATTTTCAACAGTGAAATTAACTAATCTATTAGGATAGGAAGCGACTTGGAGTACTTGTAGTTTACTTCAGATTGATTTTGAGTTAAATAAAAAGAAAAACCAAAGAAAACTATTGGATCGATCATAAAAATAAGGATAAATGATCATTTACTTTGTGAGATATTGATAATTTAGTAATTAAAAAAATTTATTAATTTAGTTCTATCTAAATTTGAAAAATAAAATTGTCTGCTGTTAATTTTTTATAAAATTATATTTTATTAAACTGTAATATTCAAAGATCAATTTGACACTAAATTATAATATTTAGGAGTCAATTTATTATTAAGTTTTATAACAAACCTTTTTTTTTTCAGATTCAGGAACTTAATTGATAATTTCTTTTCAAGAACTAAATTTTTCATCATACTTATAAAGACCAAAATGGTCATTTACTCAAGAAATAATTTGTGATTCAATTTGAACTGACTTAAAAATAATATAAAATGTAAATTAATTTAATATAATATTTTGTATTTTGAATTAGTCCGGTTATTTTGAATTTTTTTTTCTTTCTTTTTTTTAAAGGAAACACTTTATTTTTTGATCAATGATTTAATGGGATTTTGTTAAGTAGAGTATTTTTTTTTGAGCTAATCATTGTATATATAAATGTGTAAGATTAACTACTTTAAATCTCTACTTTTCTCATTCTTTTTTTCATTCACTTTTGTTTAAATACTTTTTGTTTTTGTGAAATGGTGAATTTCACTCTCATAATATGTATTGATACATACTTTCGTGCTTTTAATATAAACTAAATGCTTTAATAATAAATAATTAATTTTAATCATTAAATTTCAAAAACATAACGATGAGAATAAAGAATAATTCT
>JAMLFT010006025.1:0-16666 GCA_026544285.1 Pachyrhizus erosus
AAATATAAATTTTTAGGAATTAAAAATAAAATTTTACGAAATAAATATATATATAGATAAATAAAATAATAAATTTTATCTAGATAAAATAAATATTTTTTGAGAAAAAATTTAAAATCAGTAAGAGAAAAATACAAATTAGTTTATAGGATTTTCAAAAAAATTTAGAAATAAAAAATAAAATTGTTAAAAATTAAAAACAAAATCAAAAGAAAAATAAAAGGGAAAAAAGAAAAGGAAAATAAGAAAAAGGGTAGGGCTAGGTCGAACCCAGGCTCTATAGGAAGAGAAGAGAAAACACGCCTCCAACCAATTGGGCTACCCATCAAGGATAGCATAAAACCAGATTAAATAAAATAAAAGGCAAATGCATTGGGTTAAGTGGAGAAATAAAATGCGAAATGCAAAAAGGGGTGTAGGACAGATTCGAAGGCAGGAACATGGGGTCGAAGGTAAGTTTAGAATGCAAGGGTTGCCTTTTGAACATTAGGCCCATCACTATTTACTTTTACCAAATAATAATACTAAAGTTTTTCCCCAAAACCTTCGACTGCCATGAAAGCTGCTTAGGCAGCTTCTTCCTCTCGAGCTTTTCACCCTACCCATACCCTACCATCACCTAGCTATGACCGCCATGACCTACAGATTGCTTCGACGAGAAGAAAAGGGGCAGAGGACATCTATATAAACGAAATTGATCCGCAAATGAAGGGAAGTGCTGACACCTTCATCGATCCCACGAGTTTGATCCCAAAACCTTCAATTCTCTTCACGAATAGCTTCACCTTGATTTGAGCTTCCCCAATTCCATTAATTTGAAGAAAGGAGGGAAGAATCATGATTTTTCTTGAACGTCAGAGCCTAGCCGGAAAACTCAAAACTCTTCGGTAGAAAACTTCGAAAAGGTAGAAAGAGTTATTTTTCCTTCAAATTTTGTTGCTATATTCATTATAGATGATGTGAATTTGGTTTCTAGAAAGTTTGATACTGTAAAACTCAATGATTCTCCAAAAATGAATATGAGTTAGAAAATTTAAATTTTGAGAATTCAAAAATTCAATATTCTCTGTTTGGCCATATTTGGTCAAATTATGAGTAGGATATGTCTTAGTCAAGTTGTGCAAATCATTCTGGGTGAATAATTTGTCAAAATGAAAGAAGAAAATCAAAGATGGAATGTTAGTACGATGCTTGGTTTTGTTTATGTTTTTAAATCAAAGACAAAGTAACTTTGGATGAATATAAGTTAGAAAACTACAAAATTCCATGGAGAACAAATCAGGAATTAATATAACCTCGTACCACGAGGCAGAGAGGGAAGAGTTGAGAAATTCAAATGAATTTTGAACCAAAACCAGCAAGCGGAGAGAGGAAGAAGAAGAAGACAATGACCAAAATGACCATTTTGCCCGTGGGGTAAAATTTACCAAAATACACCTAGGCCAAAATCTGAAAATTTTGCTATTTCACTTATTTCTAATTTGAAAATTTTTTAAGAAGTCAATTTCACTCTAGTCAGAAGAATTCAAACAGTATCATCTAAAAATTTATAAGACATAAATTCAATTTTTTTTTTTGAAAAAGTACCAAAATACCCTTATTTTGAAATTTTGAAATTTTAATTATTTTATTAGTAGAAATTAAGGGAAATATTGTTAGCAATTTTCACGTGTGAACCTAGGATGATTATATCATTCTTAGAGTTTGGAATGTAGTGAAAACCCTTAGAAAATATTTTTTTTTTCAAAATGACCAAAATACCCTTATATTAATAAATTAAAACTTTTCATTGTTTTGATAATTTTAAATTCAGAAATAGATAGCCTAAGTCTTCTCTAATAGAATTATGTATTTTTATGACATTTATAGTGATAAAAAATGTGATAATAAATCCTTAAAGAATAAAATTTTATGAAATGACCAAAATACCTCTCTTAAAAGAAAAATTACTAAAATACCCCCTTTTGCAGAAAAACTTTCCAAATCAATTTAAACAAAGATTCAATGCCTTTTTGATATACCTTCTTACCATAAATATCTACATAGGAATAAATTTTGAAAGAAGAAGTATAAAATTACCATTTTGCCCCTATCCAATTTATGATATATTGTTTGATTACTGTGATCATTGATTGTGATTTAAATTTCCTATGATGTATACATATTGAATTGTTGGTAGAAATGTGATCTACTACCTCTACTATTGAAAGAGGTTATATATATTCATGTTAATTGTCCATGAGACACTAAATGACAGAAATAACCCTAGGGTAGAAGATGAATTGAGAAATACTCAGATAATGATAAAAAATATAGAATGATTGTAACATAAAGATGAAAGATGGATGTTATCCATAGATATTTGAACATGTCATTAGTACCAAGATAGAATTGATAGTAAAATTAACAAATGAAATAAGGAAGGTAGATTGGGTAGAAGAGCCTAACGAGTGAGAAATAAGAATGGAGAATGCAAAGGTTGACCACGAAAGGTAATTGAGGAACATACGCAAGCTCTAGTGAGACCTTAGGGATAGATAAGGTGTCAAGTTTTGAAATGCTCAAAGTGACGAAGCTGTCACCAAATTTTCTTGGCATCCTTGACAAAGTGAAGCATTACCAAGATTCAGTTGAGAGTATCTTGGACCCAATACCAAGCAGGATATGTACTCCTAAATGTCAACCTAAAATTGCAAACTTAGACTATTATTGAAACGCTCGTGTAAGTCCTCCCGGAGTTAGTAGAATTGGAGGCTGCAAAGGGCCCTAAATCAAGTAGAATCCCTAATTACGCATGTTACAGTGAGATGAGAGTCTACGTTAGTTAGGAACCATCTACATATGTATGTGTTTGCCTAAGGATAGATAAATCACTCCTACAACCCTACATTTTTTCCAGATACAGACGATAGAAGAATTACAACCCCTATTTTTTAACCTGTCAATAATACCTCTATAAGAGAGATGGATTTCTGATAGAATTTAGGGAGATGATACCTTTATGGGCTATGTTAGGTTCGCTTTTAGACCTACCAACATCATAGTTCCATGGCAATTTCATCATATAGATATACTTGTAATTCTATCTCAGACTCTATCACCCAGATTCACTAGTGTCCTTGCAACATGACAACATACTCAGACTCCTCCATACCCACAATCTTCCATGGGTTCAGTTAGAGCAGACAATCAAGATAGGAGGACAAATTCCTTAGAGGAAGAGGATCCTTTTGAAGAAATGTGACTAGTTATAAATGAGATCATAAAATTTTCCTAGATTTTATCTTTGTTTTATCTACTGAGACATTATGGGAATGTAATAATAACTATACTTATATTTGATTTGTATATTAAATCGACCCTGTTTTAGATGAATTCAAGTTAAATGGATATGTGGGAAATATTATGTTCCATCAAATTGTAATTCCCTTGATGAGTTCAAATTTAAAAGTCATCGGCGATAAAATTATCCAGATATAAATTCTTAAAAACTTAAAGTTAATAAAAAAGGGATGTTACAACTAAACCTAATGCCTTACTATCTCTTCTTTCTTTTAACACTAAGGCCTTAGTCACTTAGGCATTCTACACTTTCTAAGGCTCTATCATCTAATTCTCATTGATTCCTAATACTAAAACATCACAACAACAATAAACATAACAACATTAATACCATAACAATAATAATAATAATAATAATAATAATAATAATAATAATAATAATAATAATAATAATATCATAACACGAATATTGACAATATTCATAATAATAACAATAAACATAATATAATAATATTAATGTCAAATATAATACAATAATAATAATAATAATAATAATATACATAATATACATAATAATAATAATAATAATATACATAGCCATAACAATATTAGTAACACTAGCAAAATAAATACACAAAATGCATACTCAAACATTAGTGTTTTAACAATACATGTACTTGCTCAAGACATAATTAATAATGTAATATAACAATAATAACAAAGGTGTAAATAATATAACAATAGACTTTTAATAAAGGTTCTCCTCAAGAGGTGACATACTAAACACAACTTATGGTCTTTCAGATGAATCTAGTGATAGGTAAATTTTTGCCACAATTGTTTTGGTCAACATTATCCAACACAAATGGGAAGCTCTCATAAAGGAGAAATACCTAATTTGATTGATTTGCAATTTCTTACTTTGAAAGCTTACAAGAGGGTACTATTTATATAAGCTAAGCATAACATTCCTTGAAGTGCATGTAGTGTATTCTCCTAAACACTTTTACTAGACCTTAATTATTCATTAGCAATTATTCCCACTAAGCCTTATTTTCGTTATAAATGAATCCTCACAAACCATCACAATGGTCCATTATGTCCTACGATTCATCAAAATGGCTTAGGAAGTCTAAAACACAAAAAATCTAACCTAGAAAAAAAAAATAAAAGGCATAAAAACTTATTCCAACAAAAATAAATATGAAAACTACATGAAAAATAAGCAAAAATTTGCTTAACTAACTGTTTAGCCTAAAAGTTAAGTAATCTACCCAAATAAATTTTAGCTTATATAAATATATCTTTAGTGTAAAATGTTGGGTTCGTTATTCTCTTCAAATTGTTTTCTTTGATTGGACTTTATTTTGACTTAACCTTTTTTTAGATTTCAACTTTATCACTAATCTTTTAAAAGCCTTTTTAAATGTTTTATCTATTTCATTAGTTAATGGGCCTTTCATCCACTGTATAAGATATTACTAAAGGATTAAAAAACATATTAAAACGTAGGTTAAGTAGTGTGTGTGTGATTTTTTTAAAAAAATTGTAAATTTTTTTAAATACATTTATAAGATGGAAAATAGATTATAAAAGTTGGACGTCTAAAATGTGAAAGAGAACAAAAACAAAGAAAAACACATTTTATACTAGTTCTCTCCAACTCTTAAGCTACGCCTAGTTCTCTCTCAACTTTAAAAAGGTTTCACTAACCACTAAATAGGTTACAAGCGAATATTGAATTTGCTACTTTTAGCTAAAATGCAAACATTCTTTTAAGTCACTTCTAGCTCACTCAACCTGAGTATTCTTTGCTGGCACTTTTGGTTACACCACTTAATCATTTGGTTAAAATATCCTAAGTATTCTTTATCACTAAGTGAATCTTGGATTCCACAAGATATTTACAAAAAAATAACTCATAGTGTAGAATATCAAAGTTTAGCACAAGATACAACAACCTAGCAAAACTAAGGATATGAAAAAATTACACAAAAACTATCTCAAGAATAGATGTATAACAAATGAAAGTATAAGAGCTTAAGACAGAGTAAGTCAATTTTGATTAAGAGTCTTTAATCTTCTCAATTTTTATGCATTTTGATATTTACAGGCTTGAAGGAAGGAGTATCCATTGTGCCCAACTTTATTCTTTTTTTTTTTTTTATAAAGTACATTAAATACATGACTCTTCTTTGTGTCTTCATATAGTAAATATTTAACTTTTGTTAGATGAGAGAGAATATGTTTGTCCTTTGTCTTTTCCTTTTTTGTTGCTTTCTGATCATGTAGTAGTGCAATTGCTCTCTTAAACATTCCTACTTTATCCTTTTTTTGTTGACAAACTTTAGGGTTTGATGGTCCTTTTGATCTGCAAGTGTGCTTATCTCTAACATGCCTATTGTTTTTTATTAAATGCTTATTCAAATTCAATTGTTAGAACAACAATAAGGATAGAAACTGATGTGCACTAAAATAACAGTTATCTTAAACATATGAAAATGTGGAAAACAATATCAAACGTAATAATTGTGTATGTAGAAACTAGTTTGATGTTGTTTATTCATCTAGAGACATGTTTGGATGTATAAGATTCATTAGACGATTTTTAAAAACATACGTCTTTGGATGTACCAGGCATTTTTAGCACTTTGGATGTTTATGTTATTTTAACTTATTCTAATACAATTGAGTTAAAGAAATACAACCTTATTTTCTTTTTTAGATGTATTCTTGTTAACACAACATAACAAAGACATTAGTAATCTTAAATTATAATATTCTTTGTAATCGTTAAAATCATAGATTTTTAAAGGCCTAACATTCATCAATGTCTTTTGCTTTAACAATCTTTCACTTTTAAATGATGACAAACAATATTGTAATTTGTTGAAAATAAGCAATATAATATATAATGCATGATATTAAACTCACCTTGAGTCTAATATATGTATGCAAAACAATTAGAGTAACAAGGTAAGAAAGAGTATTAGAGTAAAGAAACAAACATAAAGAGAACATAAAGATAAATTAGAGGAAAAAGAAGGTAGTGAGCAATCCTTATTTTGATTAAGTTATTAGAATTATACACAAGATAGTACTCCCCCTTAGTCCAATACATGTCTACTTTCTTCTTCTCTCCCTTTTGTCATTATAAAAAGGAATTGGGTTTGAAGAGAAGGTAAACCATCATTGTCACTAAGTAGGAGGCTGATCAAATTTTGGTGGTTGTCACAATTGTTGTTGTTGTTGTTGAACTTGAGACAGAAGTTATTGAAGAAGAGCAAGAATAAGTGCTAGAGACGTATTGATCTTGGTATCAAACTTAGAGTCAATAATATTCACTTGAGCATTCAACACACTAGCAAATTTTGCATCTTGATATTCCATATGAGTAAGAATCTTACTGTCAATGATGTTTTTAACTTTAGTAATTAATAGTGAAGATGAAACTATAGCATTATATAGGTAAAGCAAATTAGGCATTCTCCTTAACAAAGAAAATAGACCACTTATTTTTTATGTCCTCACATCTCTTAACTTTCCATTAAAAATTGAAGCTAAAGAGAGGTTGATGTCTATTGCAAGTTTATTGTTTGTAAGGGTGATGCATTTCACAATCAACAAGTCTTCTTTAGATGGTTCCTAATAATCCTATAATTGGTTACATCATGGGGTATAAGACCTAGTGTGGGTATGGGTTGAAAACTAGGTTGACAAAGTAGTAGAAGGTTAGGTACATGAGTACTATTTGGGTGTCAACACTATTTGGAGTCATCAAAGAAATGGCGTCTAATGAAAATAACTACCATTTTTGTCAAACATGACATTCTCATCTTCATCTATCATTTAGGTGTTAATAGGTGCTTGGTGAAATAAGGGTGGAAAAACTTTTTCTGTTGAACTTTAACATAAATAGGTGTTGGTTGTGCTTCTAATTCTAAGGGTGTTTGGTTTTCTGTTTAAGGGTTAGGTTACGGTGTTTCGGTTTGTGTTTCAGGTGAAGACTAAGTTTGTGTTTGGGCAAGAGGTTGACTTGGTCTTTTTAGGGTGAGTTTGGGTATGTGTTGAGGGTTGGTCTGATGGGTACCAACACAGGTTTAACTAAATCACCAATTGTTACCTTGGAAGGTTGAGACTTATCAATAGTGTACTTGATATGTCTAGCTTTTATTCCTTTCCCAATTGGCATCGAATCTTCATCCATTGCCTTTGAGTTTGACTTCTCTTATAGGATCATTTTCCTTTTCACTAGCTTGGTTATGTGTGTTGGTGTAGCAATCTTGACATGCTTGGATGTTTGCATGTCTTCAACAAGATTGTATCGTGTCTTTTTGTCGTTTAGGATGATTTGGTCCTTGGGCAAGTTGTCTTCTCCACTTCAGCCTTCTTTAACTTGTTTAAGATAAAGAAGTTGAACAGTTCTTCCTCTACCATTCATGGTTTTGGAAGAGTTTTCTCTTTTTTTTTCCTACTGCAACTTTTGTTACTATTATTGTTCCTCAAATGTCTTTAAAGATGTTCTTCAGATTTAGACCTAGACTTATATGTCCAAGGTTAGATTTTCAAACATCAGTTGTTTAACTTTCATTCCTTTGTTGGGGTAGCCTTGTTGTTCTTCATTAAAAAGATACTAGAGCAAATGATAAACGCCATGATCCCAAAGAATCCTATTTAGCAAGGAAACGTAGGTGATGTTCTTATTCTTAGCTTGTCCCTTCATCTTCTTGGCGACGTTTATGTACATGGTATAAGAAAATTTGAATGGAAGCCTTTCTAGCAAGTGAAATAGCATAAACTTGTGGATGGGGGGAGCCAACCTTATGAAGGATGACTTTGTTCAAGATTTGTCAGAAGATCTCCCTTTCTTGATCAAGGTTTTTCTAATTCAACCATTTCTTATAGTTGTCTCCTATAAACATCTCTTCAACAACATTGGACTCTCTATAGGGGGCATCCCATCCTTATCGAATACTCACTCCAGCCCTTTCATAACCATTGGCAATGGTTATGGTTCCTAGGCCAATGGTGAACATCTTTCCTAAGCACTCTCGATGACTCTCTTCCTTTTCAAAAAACTTTTCAATCTTCCAAAAAGCCTAAATTAGCTAAAGGATAATAATCTCTTTCATGTTAAAGTAGTTGAGAATCTCACATCCCTTTAATCGCTCCTTGATGTTTGGCCTTGTCTTTTCTAGAAAGTCAATGTTAAAGGAACATTCAACATTGATGGTAACATTGTCCATGTCTATGTGACTTATGGTGTGGCTAGCCAAGGTTTCTTTAAAGTTTTGTTTAGCGACCATTGTTGAGGTGTCAAAAAGTTTAAAGGTAGAAAGAGGTTTTTGTAGAGAGAAGGTTAAGTTTGGAGGTAGCAAATGCTAGTAAAGAATACAATTTAAGGCTTTGAGGGGTATATATATGTTTGGGTTAAGAAACCAAAATATTTTTGGCTCAAATTTGAAAAAGAGTGAGAGAAAAAATTGTTTGTGCACTGTAAATGCATCATGATGAGGTGTGGTACAAGTAGGTTTTGGTAATTGTTCTTAAGGTGTTTATTGTTGAAGTGACTCAGCATAATATAAACTTGAATATCAAATAATTGTTAGTTAATGCAATGTGAGGCTTTGTCTTATAAATACTAATGCTTATAAACACATATGCATAAAAGAGCATGTGCCTCCATGCATTAAACATCTACAAGTTAAGAATGCATGTCAACATGTATTGGATGCAAATGTGTTGTAGATGTCTGATTCAAAGACACTTGTATCACAAACTAAAGAATATTAACATTAATTGTTCTTTTATTTTTTCCATTCTATGTTCCTTTCTTAGATGGACTAATTTATCTTTAACAAGGGATTTTATAAATATGTCAACAAGTTGACTTTTAGTGATTACAAATGTAATGCTCTGAAACTTCTCAACTTAATTTATAAAATATGTTTTGGAATTCTTTTTGGATTAAGCCTAACATGATTTATTTATTAATCTCTTTCAAACATTAGAGACTTAAGAAAATAGGGCTAGAAAATTTATTATTATTATTATTTTTATAGGTCACTAAAAACTATTTTTATTTGCTATTGTGAAATAGAAAATAGAGGTCTGGTATTTGAAATAAATGCAGTTAGGTATAAAGACACATGAAGCATAGAAAGAACTAAATATACATGTGTATGTGTGTATGTGTATATAAATATACATATATACACATACAAATATATATATAAGTAAATTAGGCATGGGCAATAATAAAATAAACATAAGACATCCACAAACGATATATATCCCACCCCAGGACAATAAAAATACAATTGGCAAAAAAAAAACTAGATGATAATGTACATGCAAAACTTTGAATAATAGGTCTACCTACAATTACAATCAAATAAGAAACCTCGATTCAAAGTAATCATCTATAGTCTCCAATCCTGTGTGAGTGTTCACCATATTGGTATGGATTATCGGGTCCAAAGAGTTGGAAGGTGTCCTAAATGGATTCCTAAGAAGTGATTTCATTAAGAAACTCCTCTAGATCCTTCTCCTTTTCGCTCTCTATCAACTAGCTAGCTTTGCTCACATTAGGGTACTACCTTTAGTGCCTTATCCTCTACCTCTAGCTCTTCTGGTTCTGTCTTTGGCAACTTAGGCTCTAAATCTAGGTGCTCAAGGTCCTTTTTTGGCACTAAATCATCTTTATCAATAGGGACTTAATCATCCTCCCTTTCCTCTCCAAGCTCCATAGGGCTAGGCGCCACTTGGTGACCTCTCTGCCTAGGCCTTATCCCAAGTGAAAAGTAGTGTTGTGCAAAGATAACAAATATCAAAGAGGCAGAAATGTAAGCAAGGGTCTCATATGTGTCAAACAAACCTCTAAGTGAATAAAAGGATAAAGATGATGACAACAACGATGATGATGAAGAGATCTCGATTATCTCAATTAGCTCTACATGTTCCAATTTAATTTTTACCTTCCTCTAATGACTAGAGCCTCATGTATTTTATTTTATCTAAGGTTAAACAAATATTCTTCTATAGACTTTATTTGACAGATAAAGTTTATCAGAAAAATATACAAATAAATAGAAAAAGAAACAAATAAATATCAAGAATTAAATTCCTAAACACACATGCATAACCAAATCTTAACAACTAAATAAAAATTTTCATCAATATTTACCCTAGAAAATTCTTATGGAGAATTTTAGCTACTTAGAATGAATTTTCAGTAACTAATTCTAAAGAGTTATTTTCAGATAAATAAAAATAAATCAAACAAATAAATAAATATAACACACATAATGGAGTTGAATTTTCACGGTGTTACAACAAATTATAAATCCATAATCTCTTTTTGAACATCATCTCAAACAAAATAATATTTAATTTCAATATGTTTAGCTCAAGAATGTATTATGGGGTCTTTCGAAAGATTTATTGTAGTAGTATTATTACAAAAGATAGGAATTTTACTGTAAAAAATGTCGTAGTCTTTTTGTTAATGCTTGATCCAAAGTTGGGAGCAACAAGTTGTAGCTAAGATGTGTTTGGCTTCTATTGTAGAAAGAGTTATAATTCATTGTCTTTTGGACGTCAAGGAGACTAGTTACCACCAATTATTATGCCTATTGTTTTCCTTTAAATGGTTATTTAAATTCAAATGTTTGAACAACAATAAGGATAGAAATTGATGTGAATTAAAATAGCAACTATCCTATGCATACGAAAATCTATAAGAAAATATCAAAAGTAATAAATGTGTAGAATAATGTTGTTTATTCATTCAAAGACATGTTTAACATGCAAGATTTATTGGACGTATTTCGAAAACATACATTTTTGGATGTATCATCTTTTCAAAAACTTTGAACGTATATAATAAAAGACTACTGGATATATCTAATGCTTTTGACACTTATCTTTTTTTTTTAACTTATTCTAATACGTTTGAGTTAAAAAAAATACAATCTTGTTTACTTTTTTAGACATATTGTTTTTAACATAGCTTAACAAAGACATTAGTAATCTCAAATTATAATATTCTTTTTAATCATCAAAACCATAGATTTTTAAGAGTTTGATATTCATCCATGTCTTTAGTTCTAACAATTTCAAATAATTAGAGCTTGTAGTTTCATGTCAACTTTCTTATTATATTGGCATAGCCTACCAAGAAAAACATAGTTAGCCTTCATTGGAATTATATCACATAGGTCCTCGTCAAAATATGTACAAATGTAGAATTAAAGCAAAACTTGTCTATTTAGAATTAACTCCATTTTCATTCAACCATTGTAACTTGTAAAGGTTGGAGTGAGGGATGGTTTTGAGCCCAAGCTTTTCAATCTTTTTAGTAGTAGTAAGATTTATACAACTACTTTTATCAATGATTAGATAACATACCTTTTCCAAAACCAAACACCTAGTATGAAATAAATTCTCTCTTTGAGCGAGAGTTGACCTTTTTTCTCATCTTCAATAGATGAATTAAGAGAACTCTTAGATGAGTCATTTACATACTTATGGTATTCTTATTAGGACATTAGGAAACAATGCGAGTTTTTCCTAAACATTTAAAGCATTTTATTGAACAATTAGAAGGAAGGGGAGAAATAGGTTTAGACATTGTTTTACCCTTAGAAGTCTCCTTCTCACGAGATTTAGGAAGAGATCCCTCATTCTTAGGTTTGTCTTTCCAACTTGAAGAGTGGTAAGATGATTTCTTATCAACTTGTTTTTTCTTCCATTTATTGATCCACCTTGAGTCCTCTATGAATAAGCTCATCCATGTTATTGTAACTTTGCAACTCCATAATATCTTTTATATCTCTATTTAGGCTATGCAAGAATTTGGCCACAGTAGCTCATAAGTCTCCATAATCTTAACCCATATCAAAGAAATCTTATTCTACTTGTAGTACTCATCCATACTTATATTTCCTCAATAAATTATTTGCAACTTATTTTGCAACTGGCTCCCATAATGAACGGGTACAAATCATTTTCTCAAAATTTCTCTTCATATCCAACCAAGTTCCCCCTATAGGTCTCTTCATTCTACCTAGGTTAATTTTAATTTGGTTCTTTGACGCAAATGTATAATCTCAAATGATAAGGTAGCTAACCTTATCTTCTTTTCTTCATCATAGTTGTGGTTGTAACCCAGAAGGTATTAGTGTAGCTACATTTATACTTTTAAATTGTAAAAATTTAAAACATTTATGCAATGATATCATGCGAAAGCTAATAAATGAATATACAAAGTACTACACAATTCCATTATTCATTAATTACAATTTATCTGCTATAATACTTGTATCATACATCACATAAGGAAATTACATGAAAATATAGAATGCAACTAAGTTACATCTCCTAGATAAGGCTTAAAGCTCCATTATTACATACCATCACTTGTTTCATGATTAAGAGTGAACTTAAAATGGGTGAGACATAATGTCGTAGTGAGTGTTTTAAGGACTATATGGGTGGTTTGAACTCTTATACCTAGCAATCAATCGTTTAATTCTCGTGGCTTTACCCTTGCTAGATCTATATCAATTATGTCATCCCTATAATCAAGTTTATATCTCTCAATCATTAAATCTTTTGATGCTTCCCTATTATTTTCTTACACTATTTCATTGTTTATCTCATTAATTATTTAGAATCTCATGTTTTACAACGACAATTCAAACCATATTTTTATATAACGTATTCAACATTCCTAGGCATTATTCTTCTTCCTTTAATACTTAGGATTGTTTAACATAATCAATTTAATATTAACACTCTAAGTTACTCCTAGAATTCGATTTAACTCACATATTCTTATTTCTTATATTTTACTAACACATTTCCATCACTTACCTAGAAACTAAACATATAGTTTATTCACTTATAACAAGAATAACATATGCATACACTACATAATATGATAAGATTACAAATCACAATCATTATCCTCACTATTGAAAAATAATGACATAAAATGGAAGGCATACACATGTTTCACATAGTCTCAACATAACACAAACCAACACATTGCACTACAACACTATACATATGCATGACATGTTTATTAATCTTTATTTAATGCACATATGGTATCATATCTAACTTAAGAGAATAATCTAGGAGCACTAGTCTGCCCATAAAAGGCATTATAGACGTCGATGCCTTTGGTATAAATTAGATTACCTAAAATGGGGTTTGCATGTTGTTATCTCAGCTATCCAATATTGCAAGTATACTCCAACTCATGGGTCAACATAAGCCACCAAAGTTTCCATACTAGGACTCTCAAACCCCTAAGGTCCAAGCTAAACTTATTGTGACCTCCACCTTCTTGATCTATGTCTATTCAACAACTCTCAAATGCTATGATGTATGTCTCAAAAATACATGCACATAGTGATTTAATTAAACCTTTCATCACACAAAAGTGAATCCATCCTCACCCCTTGTAGGCTAGGTCACTCACCATCAAAACACCATTTAGGATCATTCTTACCATCTCATAAGATAGATCATATGTCTTAATGGCATCTAATTGTAACTTACATCTCATGATAATCACTTGTTTAATAATCATTTATCTTAATTTAGGTCATAACATTTATATACATACCAGAATGGTCCATCATACACACAATTACATAACATTTATTCATCATGCATTTCTCAATATATTGAACAACTCAAGTGTTATAACAATCACTCATTCTCAACAAGCACAACAATAATTCACAACATAAAGTATGAAATTAAACATAAAGGATCATGTAAATCCCTCACACACTTGCACAATAATCATTTGTCATAATTCAAGTTATAGTATGTATACACATTCATTCATAATATCATAACTCATATGACCATATTTTGCTCATGCACATTATCTTATCTCATCACATTATACATAACCCACAAGGATCAGCATATATACACTTAATGCCAAACAGTCGCAAATATACCAAGGAAATTATCATAAGAAACATTTAAACAATTAAAACATTTCACATTCCCTAACTACTCCCTTTTTTAGGGTCCTAAACTTATTTTCTTCTAAATTTGCTTAAGCCAATTTTGTCCACGATTCTAGAATTTTTACATTTTATCCAAAATTTGCTTAAGCCATTTTTGTTCAAACTTCCATTTCCTATATTTACATTTTGTCCAAATTTTGCTTATTCTAAAATATATTTCTTAAGTCAATTTGCAAATTCCAGGTGTCTTCTTCGTGAAATCAAGTTTCTAGCCCTATAAAAGGGTATCCAACCTTTCAAGCTCATAGTAAACACATTAATAATCATCCTTTATGCTCCCTAACACTAAACCCTAACATAAAAAAATTATATCTATGCAAAATAACACAAAATCATCATCTCCTCCAAAAAAAAAATAAATGGGGTTGCAATTTCTCTCTTCAAAGGAAAAGACAATTATAAATCAATAGCTACAGGAAAGGAAAGGATAGGAGGAAAACATTCACTTGAGGTAAGGCATGAAGAAGAGCTCCAACTTAGGTCTTTAAGATCTAAGTCTCCCGTTGTTCCTCTTTGCTTCCTTCTTTCTTCTTTCTCTAAGTCTAATAACTAATAACCCTAACACTATCTTTCTCCTTTCTCATAACACTTTGGTGGGTATACAAATTTGGGTAGGCTTAGCATTGGGCCTTGGGCACTCTCTAGGTCCTTTTATCACATGCTCACTAATTCTTAGTACTAGGACACTTATAATAACAATAAATGTAAAACATAGACAATACAATAACAACAACAATAACAATTATAGCATAACAAACATGCTACAATACTTATAACAATAACAACATATACAATATGATAATAACAACAACATTGATACAATATAACACAAAAATATTTAAAATAATATTAACGATAATAATAACGATAAATAAACATATAAAATACATGCATGCATTAGAACACACACTTAATCCTACAACACATGCACATGTTCAAGACATAAAGAATAATATAATATAACAACAATTAAGACATACAAATAATATATCATTATAGTCCTAATTCAAGGTTAGAATAACACACTAGAAGGGAGGATTGAATAGAGTGTATATGAATTTAACAAACATTTTCATAAACCCTTTCACAAAAAGAGATTTTGTTTAAAAAAGATAGCAATCAAGGACATTTGAAAATGTGAGGGATGAAGAATACATAAAATACTTGTTTTTTATTGGTTCACTCAAAACTCTTGAGCTACATCTAATTCTCCATCAACCTTAGAAGAGTTTCACTAACCAAAACAAGGTTACAACAAGTATTAAATTTGTCACTTCTAGATTAAAAACAAGTATTCTCTAGGTCACTTTTGGCTCACCTAAACCAAGTATTATTTGCCACTACTTTTGGCTATAAACTTAATCACCTAATTAAGTAGCCTAAGTATTCTTTGAATCACTAAGTCACTTTTATCTTTCTTAAGACCATTACAAAAAGATTTTTACTCACACAGTGAGGATATACAAGTTAAACCATAATCTAAAAGATAATTTAGCAAATTGAAGGATATGAAACAAATTTGAGCACTTTTAATCTCAAGATGAGATGTAATGGAAGTTTGGACATATAAATAACAAAAAATATGTTTGTGACTTCTAGAGATCTTCAGTCTTCATGCCTTCTTGTATAAATAAACTTGAAGTTGAAGTGTCCATCGTGAGACAATGTTCTTTCTCTTCTTCCCATTCTGATTGCACATTTAATGCATGGGCTCTAAGTATACATCTTTATGAATGTCATACTTGTGTTAGTGGAAAGAAAACATCATCATAATTTTCTACCTCTTTTTTGCTGACAAAGCTTTTTGTAGAATAACTTATTTTCTAAACATTCCTATTCTTGTCTTTTCTTTTAACAAGCTTCAAGGCATAAGGGTCCTTCTAATTTGGATGTTTTGTTATCTTCTCATATCTTTTCATTAAATGTTTGTTCAAAATTCAAACATTAGAACAATAAAAGAGGTAAGTGAATCGATCAAGTACCCAAACTTTAAAGAAATGTCATTATTTATGGTTTAAGACCATACATATTAATAAATAAAACTTTTATTGGTTTGGTGAATAGGCAAATCAAGTGAAAAATTCATAATTATAGTTAGTAATAAAATACTAGGAAAAGGCCACACATGGTGAAGATTTTTAGCAGTTGTCTAAAAAAGTATAAGTCTCACTCTTATTAACATAGGAACTAGAAATGGAATAAAAGGTATGATCCATGAATATTGATTTGTATATTCCATACAATAAACAAAAAAATTCTAATTCTAATGAATTTTATTTCTTATTCATCAATTTTTATTTTATCTTTTTTGTAAAGAAGGGATTTGGTTA
>JAMLFT010006026.1:0-13299 GCA_026544285.1 Pachyrhizus erosus
TAACCAAATAAAAATTTTAAAACACATTTGACAAAGAAAAATTACATGTAAGTATCTTATAAAAAATTTTGATGATGTGACGAGTCACTAAATTGGATGAAAATAAAAAATTACCTTATAATATGGATTAAAAAATCTTTAAAGAATTAAAATAAAAATTTAATAACTAAAAAAATATTTCTCAAAAATTAAATTTATGTTTTATTACAAAAAATAAAAAAGAAACAATAGGTACATTGACAATTGAAATCTTTTACGCCACACAGCCTTCCTTTTCTATTGGACTATTTTTCAAGTCAATATTTAGCAATTTAAATTTCTAGCATAAATACTATCTGTCTCATTTGTATCGTCAGTATCGTGTGCATAGTTTTTATCAGATATGAAGTTATCAACTCCTTTCAATTTCCGTAATTCCTTCTTGATAAATTTTTCTCTTTCATCAATATTATATATATAGTGTGCAAAGACATCAGAATTTGCTTCTATGTTTACAAAATTTGCCTCATCTGTATCGAGTGCAAACATAACTAGAATTTAGCTCATAACCTTCCGGACTAGCTGCTTCTAAATTCCTTGATAAAATTTGCCTCGTAATATTCAAAAATACCTGCTTCATAGTTTGCCCCATCAGAACTTTACAATTTCCATAATCCCTTCATGATACAATTTTCTCTACCACCAACATGTGCAAAGACACGAGACTTTGCTTCTAACTCCACAAAATCTGCATGTTGTATGGCCCCACGTGCACGCATTTCATGCAGGGAATCAGAAATGAAACGGATGTTAACAATCAAATAGCAGAAGAATGCCGCATGTGGAGCTAACTTTAAGCTCGTCTACAAACAAGTGGTTGGTTTAAGTGATTTTGAACTCATTTTCCTAAAGTAAGGTATAGAGTTTGAGTATTATAGATGGAAAAAATATGATTGAGAAAAAAGACCTCATCAGATTTTCTTTTCTAACGGGATTAGTTTTCCTTGATGCTTCTACGGATGACCCTTTATTCCCTGAGGGTTTATAGTTATTCTTCAGAGTCCAATCCTTGTTTAAGGACGAGGCCACGGGGCTTTCTTGTGCAGATGTCAGTCTTAAGTAAGAAAAAATTCTTTTCTGTTCAAGGGCAATAATGTACATTGAGCAATCTTGAACCCAATATCATGGCAAAGTCTTTTCAAGATAGTGATAAACTTGGAGGTAAGTATTGTACCAAAAATAAATTATCGTACCAAAAAACTTGGAAGTAGGTATTATTACCGGTTTTTTTTTTCCATGCAAAATAATAAGGTCAATGAAATGGAGTGTTAACATCATATATGTGTAAAAGTTGTTGATTACCACGTCCTCAGTCTGGACGTTGTAAAGCTCTATGATTCTGTTGTAATTCTCAGCCCACCATTGGTGAGCTTGCCACTCGTTGAACATCTCTCGGCTTCAAATTTAAATGCTAAGTATTGTCAGTCTTTGCTCCAACAGCCATTAACTTTTTCTTTCAACAACTATAATTCTCATATACTTTGTATAATATTAAGGCCTCAAAGGTACATGTTCTTTCACAACTTAAGGACACATTGCAACCGAATCGTTTGGCTCCCACCTTCAACTCTATCTTTACGAATGGAATCAAGTGTCAAAGGCAGTGGCATTAGTGCAGAGTTAGGTCAACAAATAATGACCAATTTAGTTTGATTGGGTTTATTATTTGAGATTTGAATGGTAAGAATATAGAATCAAAGATCTAGCATAAGTAAAACCTTGGTATTTTTGAAGCTTTGAAAGGTAACACTAAACTGTAAAGGAAAACCGAAGGCAAGGCTTGTGATTTCTTAACATACCTGAAGCGAATTCTTTTGAGAACATGTCTCGCATTAGGAAGAGACCCAAAGGTAATGTCAACCCCTGGTTCCACCTGTGCAATCCACTCCATGGTTTCATCCTCAACAACCACATCACAGGCTGATGCTGACTCTGACCTTCTAAGGTCTAACATCAATGCATCCCCCCACAAATCTTTGGTCTGATCTACCACAAGGGAAATTGAATCTTGTAAAGTCCCAAGCAGGAGTTGAAGTTGAGCTTGAACCGTATGAACCCCTTTTGAAATGGTGTTGAAGACAGGATACTGTCTATGTCCTTTCTTGTAGGTACTGGACCCTATACATGGTTTCCTCTGCTTGTAAGCTCTTGAAACTTTCAATGTCACATCCTTTATCAGCATATGAAGGAAAAAAAAAAATCAAACTAACATCAATGCATTGAAAGTTTTAGTTATGTATTATAGATACTATTCTGACCTCAAATGCATTGCATTGTATGAGTGGAGTTTATAAATTATTTTTAATCTTTATTCTTAACACGATTATATATATATATATGAACTTTTTTTAACATTTTATGAATAATATTTATAAAAATGTTGTTATTGTTTTTTAATATTATAAAATATTCATATTAGTGGCATGAACTTTACATAGTATTTAATAAAATGTTATAATAATATATTAATAATATTTTTTATAATTTGAACGATATTTTTTAAATGTTGTTAAAAATATATTTTATTATAATGTAAATTATGTAAGATTTTTGTCTTCATGAAAAACATAGATATTTATAAATTATTATTGATCTTTACTCTTAAATTAGATGATGCTTTATCGCTTAGCAATTAACATCAATAATAATTTATAAATACTTTTCTTTCTTGATTGATACGAATAATATCTCAGTTGCAATAAGTATAATGATACAGCAGACTTAAAGGCTACCCACATGGGCTGCAAGGCCCCGCTACTGTTGGAGTAAACCAAAAAGTTTGAAACTACCTGCCTTGTGTAAGAGTGGTCTGAAGTTAAATACTCCTTTCGATTTCCCCAATTCCTTCTTGATATAATTTCCTCTTTTATCACGTAAAAAGACATCAGCATTTGCTTCTAAATCTCCAAATTCTGTATCTTGGTCGACAGGTTCAGTATTATTGCCAAATGCATGTTGTGTGGCACCAGATGCTTGCTTTTCGAGTAGGAAATCAGAAATGGAACGGATGTTGATAAACAAATAGCAGAAGAATGCAGCAATTGGCAATTGGAGCTAACTTTAAGCTCATCTTCATCAATGTCACCAAGAAACATCCAACCAGGAAGTTAGTCACGCCAACTTCGAATCCAAGTTGGAGTTGTCTCGACAAGCTCATAGCCATTAAGGCAAACGCCCCACTGGAAGTCACGTTCATCATTTTACCGTAGCTGTTTTCCACTTTCTCTTCTTCACCAAGGTCTTCCAAAACCGACCCAAGAGAGCTAAGTGTTAAGACCACAAAACCACACCTTTGAGTGCTTTCAACAACAGACTCCTCCCGTGTCCTCTGCTGCATCTTTTAACGAAGAGTATAAAGATACAAAAAAATGAGCTTAAAATGCTGTGCACAACGATCTTCAGCGAGGTCCATTGTCCGAACAAGTATCGGAATGATGTCCTCCGTGTTGAGCAATGCCTTTTTGACCAAAATGAGAAGAAATTGTGGGTATGTCTTTACCATTATTTCCAGGAACTTGCCATTTTTTTCTCTTCTTTCTTTGTTTATTTTCTGAGTATTACTAGAGTAAAAACGGCTTGCCTACTTGATTATTTATTACATGCTTGTGTACAAGTTTTCAACCATGGAAGCTGGTGTTGTCTGTTAATTGAGAACTAAAACGATTTATAACTCGTTTGCTAGAAGTGCATGCTGGCCTTGTTGGGAAAGACTAATGAGAATCGAATTATACGTTGTTCCTCGTTGCCATTGATTTGACTTATCGGCATTAAGCCATTACGTTGAAAAATCCCAGTACATACATATAGTGCATCAATAAACAGGAAAGATGTTAGTGCAACCTGTGATTGAGTGGTATATCAATGTTAGTAATATTAGTACCCAGTTTTCACCATGAGAGAATAAAACAAAATAAACAAATGAATTCTCTGAATGTTTGTCTACGCAACCATTACCTCAGTCTTCAAAAATACACATATTCTGTAGCTGCAGCATCTCTTGACATGTCAGATTGTAAAGCATGATTACATGACCTAATTATACCATCAGCAGAGCATGACGCAAAAAGAAGTTCCGAGCGAACTACCTCAAGTAGCGAAGCCATTGGGTAAACTTATATTCCCCTTAATGTCATTGAACAACATGCTCTTTAACTGTAAATTTTTTAGGATAATGATATAGAAGATCTAGATTGTTGGAAATGAAATATTAATTCAGAAATTCACAATCATCATGTTCTCCCTAGATCAGTAAATAATTAATCCACTGCAGAGTGACCAGTTTCGTAGCCGAAGACAGATACTAAATTTATTTTCCTTCAAACAACCGAAAAGGCTTTAGCATTTGCTATCATATGATCTTCCAATGTATAATGATCAAAACAAACACTCTTTTTGAGATTTTTTTTCTTTTCAACTTATTTGTTATTTGGTAAAATCTAGTAAGGATTTTACTAAATAATCTGACTTCGCCCCATCAATTGATCCTACATGAGATTTCATCTAATTGTAACACAGTTTATGTGCTCACTAAAAGTTATAATGTCCTTATTTTATCAATCTTGACTTTTAGTGTGCATCTGGAAATCCTTTAGAATGGCGTTAATCGGAAGTTTTGTACTTTCCGATGCACAAACAGAAAAGTAATGCAAGTGATACATTGAGTTTAACGTGGGTTTGATTGGATATACTGTAATCCAAACAGACTCTTAGAAATGGATCTGAATTCTCTGTTGTTGAAAAGTAACTACAAGGCCTAGCAGTCATGATCCAAGGACTCAAATCTTTTTAGTTGTATTTCCTTATACTGTATTATTTAATTTATAAGTGACCGCAGAGAATCTATTTCCCTTAGCAAACCCAACATAACAAGTTATTAAAATTTTTCATTTCTCTATCTCGTTTTTCACCGTATTTAATGCATAGGAACCTGTGTGCATGTTATTTTACAATTTGAGCATAATTGAAACCAAGACCAGCTTCCAATTGAAGCACCAGTCCTAAATTGAATTGGTGGGTCAGCACATCAGAATTCTGAAATAAAAAAATAAAAAGAGAGAGAGAGAGAGAGAGTAGTAAAATAAATTTAGTGATATTTTTTTATGTGCAGTGTATATAATTTGAATGTTTTACATTTTAACGTTAAGTAAAAATAATGACCGTTAACCTTTGAATGTCGGTTTTTTATATCAAGATATGGTGAGATTTTAGTTATTTTATAATTTTAAATAACATTTAATTTATTTTTTTTTAATTTGTGTTATCAAAATTTTTTCACAAAATAATATTATAAATAAATTTCATAATTTTAAAATTTAATTATTTTATAAATTTGATCATTATATCTTAATAAATACATTATTGATAAAATATAAAGATATAATTTTTTTTAAGATTCATCTAAGTACTCAAAGAAAGATTCTGAATTGAAAAGATTATGTGTTTAAGAGGTACTTATATTGAAAATAATAAAAATAAATTATATATACAAGTGGAGACTGAAGACTGTTTAAGTATTTTAAGAGAGATTTTATATCGGAGATGCTCCTTATGTTCATCACTTCTCTTAGTTGTATTTTCTTTCTCTCCTGATATAGAAAAAAAAAATATCGTATGGTTTAGAGCTACTATATATGTCTTTGGTCATGGTCAACTTTTATCTGACACTTGACTAAGTTTTTCAATTTAGAAAATAAAACTGAGTTTTCAAATTTAGAACATAAAAGTTATTAATACTCGATTCGATATCACGTAGAGATTATATCAGGGATCACGATGGTTTTAGACCATTCAATAATTTATCGGTTGAGGTTCCACCAAACATTTTTGTTATTTTATATTACTTCCTAGTCCGTTCAAAGGTGGACTTTATGCCATCCAGCCAATATATGAGCATTTAGATACAAGATAAGCTTTGTGATTGGCTGGAATGGTGCATATCAGAGAAGATCAATTTCCTCAATGGGCTGTTATAAAGTCTGATGTTGGCTTTATTCTATTGACTTGTACTTTGCAGAGTGGTTAAATTTTGGGAAAATACTAATTATTCTACAAGACGTCTTTTCCCAATTGACTCTAAAATGTATCAAATCCGTTAGCAAGCTCTTAAGTGATTACCAAATTTCTAACACATTTTTCTTCTGAGTTTCCCATAATTCCACCCTGATATCACCCTTTCATACAAAATGTCAATTTAAAGCAGCTCTGACAGATTTATAGAATCTCATATGTTAGTACAGCTTAATGTAAATAAATTAAAAATCAACAGCTCCATTCGTCAAGAACATGTATAACCAAGATACTTGAATATGAAATTATCATTTTTCATTGGCTATCGTGCGTTTAATTTATTGAAAAGTGTATGATAATTATGTTGCTTTCCTAAGTTTCCTAATTTATATTTTTTGGTTTGAATTTCTATGCAAATGAAAATTGGACTGGTTTACCATCCTGATTTGAATATGGACTGATGCTGGTATGGAAGGGAAACTTTAAAAGCTTTGTACAAATTAGCCGATGATTTGTATACCCATTTAATGACACTTTGACACCCAAAATATGTGTAGAAAATTTCCCAACGATGTGAAAAATTGAAAATATGTATTTTGTTCAATTTGAGATTATTCCATGGTCCTTTTTTCTGTGGAGTAAGTATACGTTTTTTGAGACAGAATATAATCGATTTTGCGTTCAGAAGCTCTTCCCAATTCCATCATAAAGATTTTGGAAATGTTGCACCCAATAATTAAAAGTTTGAAACGCGTTTGACATCATCGATTTATTGCCTTCTTGATGATGAGAACTATGCCTATGTCGTAAAACATCTCCTGAAGCCTACGTATTTCTGTCTACATTCAGACATCAACCATGTTAGTGGAATGACTTAATCCTCATGAATCTCTATAAGAAGAGGTGCTCATATTTAATATAAGCAATGAATATAATTTTCTCTAACGCCTTGTTTGATAGTGGCAACAGATTTAATTTTTCACACATGGAAATGAGGTAAGCTTGTTTGGTGAAATATATTTATGAGAGAAATAAAATTGAATTTAAGTGAATTCGCAAATTTCTGTCTTCACATTGGCCAGATAGAAAAGGAGAAATTCTAAATTGGTAGATAAAGGTCACTTTTATCTTTTTGTGATCTTCTTTAACATGATCCACCAAAACATCCACCTGTAGATGATAACGTATCAAACTTCAAGAAATTTACAAGTAGGATACTAAATTTAATCAGTTATTTGTTGTAAATAATCAATTACATATATTGGTTTAATTGATTATATAATGAATATAATTGATTAAAATTGGTCCAATGCCAATCAAACATGAAAGGTATAATAGTACGTTTATAATTTTAAAATTCTCTCTTCTGATTTCATATAAATCAAACAATTTTACAATAATATTTTTACTCTTATATCAAATAATCTATAGTTCTATTTTATTTTATTTTATTCTCAAATCATTTTTTATTTTTATGTATTTTTTTTTTTTCACAATCAAACAAAAGCATAAAGGGAAATAGCTTTTGGAGGAAAAAAATATCAACATAGGCAGAAGAGAAACAACAGAGAATGTGGGAATAATAGGACTAGGTAATATCTTTTAGGAGATGTTACACCTAGCTACTAAATTATAGGGTCCATTATTGATTATGGGTATGATGCTTCTCTGTGCCCATATAAGAGTGCACAACGTAAAATAATGCTTAGTCAATATAACTTTGGAACCACTTTCTTATTTGAGTAATGCAAAGTGGGCGAAGTGGAATAACTTGCGGCCCGCACACTCCCTTCCTCATCTTTTGGTGATGAGTGGGATTTTCAGTAACCAGTAACTCTTATTCAATAAGCCACATTATAGGGACCAGATTACTTATGGACCCAGGTGAATATGAATATATACCGAAATTTCTGTTGATTATGAATTTACTCTATGGCTTTTTATCTATCTGGCAGCCAATTTGGAAGTGTCTGCATTCCTAGCTCCAATTATAGTGTTCATTCGTGATCAATTATTACTTTTTACTTTTTTCAGATATATTGCCTTAACCATTGACACGAAAATTCCATCCGAAATTTATTATCATGGAATCACTACTATTCCACCCCAATGCAGTTTAATTACTTGCCTGCTTGGTTATTTTCAAGTGGTAGAAAATGAATGAGTTTAATAATGAATCGTGGTAATTGCCAGCAGCTCTCAAATTGCCACTTGCAATACGTACACGACCTTAACAATCCAAAATTTTACATCAAACCATGCCCTTTGTCATAACTCTTTGAGACTATATATTATTGCACATACATAGTGCATTATCACTTTTACTCGAAATGAAGAGGTGATAAAGGTTAAATTCTACTTTTAATTTAATCTTTTATTTTTTAATGTTGAGTTGGATTTTTTTTAAAAATTTAATTTGATTTTTATATTTTTAAAATAATTTAATTTGATTTTTTTTATTATATCCATTACTTTTGACTAGTACTGTCAAAATGGGTTAGAACCCGTAGATCAATTTGATTCACTGTGGGTTTTGACCAGATTAAGTTAAAAAATTTACATTTTTTAACATATGACTCACTTTTAATCCAATTTATTTAGATAAATTCGTGGTGAGCTGAGTTGACTCATAAGTTCATAATACTAGTTCAACTCCATTATTTTATAGCCCACTTTTGTGTTGTAAGACTATTTTTAAACTATTTTGTAATTTGTTTTAGACTATTTATTTCTACTAGTTATATTTGTAAAAAAATGTAGAAATATATTTTTAAAATTGAGTTTTTTTTTAATTTTTAATTCAAAATAAACCAACCCAATTACCCGTGATAGATTGGATTGGGTTAGTATTTTTATGGTTCACCAAAAAGTGAATCAGATTGAGTTGGCCCATTTAATGATCAACCTGTGGTAGGTCAGATTAGGCAATTCATTTTGACAATTCTACTTTTGACATTAAAAAATTCAAGTGGTGTTTTTTTATGATTTGAAATTGTCAATTATTATTTTAGTTTTTAACAAATATAAACAGTTTTTGGACAATTTTAAACCATTAGAAGAAATTCACTTTTTTTTACCAAATTAATATTTTTAAAAATTCAAATAGTGCAAGGAAAAACTATATACAAAAATGGGATGATTTTGGTTAACATTTTGTCTTATTAGAGATGTCAACTTATAAGGTGTCTTACCTGTTTACTTTTTAATATGTGAAAGACATCAATTGAAATAGTATTTTGTATTTTTCTTTTCTTATTAGGAGGCACCAACTTAAATGATGTGTTGTGTGTAGTTAATTTTATAGGTGGAGAGGCTCCATCCTTATTGGCACCTTACTTGAATATAACAAGTTATTTTTAAGAGTAAATATGAATTTAGTCTATGAAAAATTATTCTTATTTTATTTTATTTTTTGGAAAAAAATTGTGTTTTTCACCTCCAAAATTTTTAAAATACCATAATTTAGTTATTTTCTTAACTTTGTTAAGAGTTTATGTTAAACTGTGACTTAACTAACTTACAATAACGAAATAAAATTTATATATTTCACAAAGTTTAAAAAAACTTACATATCGACTAGCTTAAATTTGACTTTTTAATATACTAAAATCAAATCAAGATCATTTTTTAGGAACTAAAATCATATTTAATCCTATTTTTAATTAGAAACTTTTTTTTTTCTAAATTGAGCTAAATAAATATTTTAGCTTTACACAAATAAATTTGTTGTTAGATAACAAGTAATTTATAATTTATTTTTCTATCAACAATTATAACCATTTTCTAAATAAAAGGGATTCTCTAGTCAAAGAATATAACATATTCTTATTTTATTTTTCTTATTTCATAAGTCACTTTATAAAATTCAATATTGTTCATAATTATTTTATTGGTATTTGAAAAATTATTAAACAATTCAAATATAAAATAATTATTTATTCAAATAATTTAATTTTTAAAAATTAATTTATAATACAAATTATTTTCACCTAACCTCAAATTTAAAGTAATGTAAGTTATTTCACATTTTACTCATTTAAGCAAGTTGATACAATTAGTGTATTGTATTTTACTTAAATCATATGTATTTGTCATTTATGCATTATTTTGTTTTACCTTTTTAGTGAGAAAAAAATTTAACCAAAAATAACTTATTATATTTAAGCAAGACGTCAATAAGGATGGCATCTCCATTTATAAAATCACACACAAGACATTATTTTAGTTGGTATCTCCTATAAGACAAAAATAAAAAAACAATTTTAATTGATGTCTCTCACACAATGAGAAAGTAAACAATATAGATACTATTTTAGTTGGTGTCTCCTAATAAGACAAAATATCAACATGACCCAAATAACTCTACTTCTATAAATAGTTTTTTCTTCATTATTTTAAAGATTTTTTATTTTTCAATACCAGTTTGGCAATAAAAAAAGACATATAAGTACCATAAACACATTATAAAAAATAAACCTTTTAAACTTTCTTTTTTCTCTCTTTATTATCGTTGTTCTCTATCACCAATAAAACACACATAGTTTAAGCTTAAAACTAACTAAATTGACCCATTCGATTTATGGGATTAATGATATAGGAAGAAGCGAAAAACCTTTATCAAACTTGCATACCTAATTAGCATTAAAAGATATGTTTGATTGTCTTTTACACAATTAAGACTCAGATGTAGTGTAAAAAAACATTAAAATAAAAACTTGAATGGCAAGGAGTTTTTAAAAATGATACGTAAAATTTGTACTTTAGGGAAAGCAGATCCTACACAGTAGTAACAATGAATCTAAAGTTTGAATATTATATCCTAGAGATTAGTAGTGGTTCCCAAATAATTAAATTTAGCATATGTCAATATATCAAAGTTGAAAGGTGTTGTGATAATTAATTATAAAAATTGAAAAAAAAAGTTTAAGTGGATATATTTCAATAGATAGATAAAGAGACAGAGTCATGATTGCAAACATATCATTATGTTCTTCCTAATTTCGATTTCAATTAAACCTATAACATTCTTTCAATTATCAATTTTTCCTCTTAAATTGAATAACTGAATTTAGTCAATTTTTCATTTAGGACACAAATCAAAGAAAGATTAAATGAAAAAGGTTAACTAGTAAGCGTTAATTTAATTAGAAATTTCAATTACCAGTTTATTCATGCAAATTCTTAAAATCCAATTCTTGTGCACATTCATCAATCAACAATAACATATAAAAAGTGGTTAATTATTTAGGTTTTGGAGTGATTAGTCCCAAATGAAATGCACACAAAATATTTTTAATTGAGTAAATGAACAATTTTTTTTATTGAAATTGAAGAATTAGGGTTAACAACATATTAGGAAGCTTAAAACCTTCCAAGAAAACATAAAGAACATAGGTGGAGAAAAATATTTATAAATTAGACCCTCATTGAGTTCTTCATACTTGTTCCTAACTAGTATCTCCCTCACTCAAAGAAAAGTAAAAATGCAAAATAAAATTAAAGCTCCCAAAATGAGTTTGTCTTCATCTATTTAAAGGCCTTTTTGGGCTTTCAACTATACTAGTGTATGCACGATCGTATTTCAAGACATGCATGGTTGTGCTTCGCAACCTATACTACTATAAACTTGCTAAAGCTTAGTCAAGCATGGTCATGCATAAAGAAGCACAATTGTGCTTCATTTCTAAAGTGGAAGTCTCTCTTGTTTTGTCAAAGCAGAGACCTTTTGTCAAAGCATGGTCGTGCATAAAATAAAACATGACCATATGATTTATGCTTTGAAGCTCATTTATGACCTTTATGATGTCCTTTTTAGTTCTTTTCATGTGTTATTTTCTTGAAGCCTTTTCTTATACACTAAATATAAAAATATGAATTTTTTCAAAAGTATACAAAAACAATAAATAAAACATTTGCAAAAGAAAAAATCATATATCATGTATACTCAAACACATGATTTAACACAATTTTAATCCACTACAAGAAAAAAAATGATGAATTTCACTTATATCAAACATAATTTGAGGGAAAAGGAACAGAGGAACACATTATTCATGATTTATTTTGAGGAATACAGTGAGGATCGAGATTCACCAAAGATAGATGAGATATTGTTGAAGATAGGTCTAGTGTCAATGTTTCACCTCAAAATATTAGAAGAATCACACACATGACATAATCAAAAGACAACCTCATTGACTTCGCTTAGTAACCCCTTTAGAACTTCTTCTTAAAACCCTTCATCAAAACCATCCTTGTTGGGTACTTCTCCCACTTCGCTTCATTCTCAAAAAATCAATTACCCCTCATCATCCTTGTTTTGCACTACAGAAGCGTATTATTTTATTGAATCTGACTTGTGTTTAAATACATAAAAATAACTAAATAGAAATCATGATCTATGATTTTACGAACTTCTACTAATAACTTAATAATAAAATATGAAACTAACTAATTCATTAATAACCCAATAATATATTCTTACTTTTACTAACTCACTTATTCAAATTAAAATTAAAATTACTTTGACAATATCTAAGACACATTTCCAATACTCCTCCTTGTCTTAGAGGTTGCAAACTCTTAGCTTCTTCTTCAAAAATTCAACCTATTGATTTAGAATTGTTTGGTAAAGACATTAGCAATTTTATCTTCTATTATAGATGAGTCTTCTCCTGCTGAAATATATTTGCTTCTCTTTCATATGATTGAGCCTTAATATTTTTAACTTTCAATTTCTCAATCAACTCTTTTATTTCAATCTTTAGTACTAACATTTCTATGCCATATCTCCTTATCTCTAATTCAATAGTCTTAAACTCTAAATTCAAAATTTTTACACACTTCTCATCATGCTCAATTTTCTCAACTTTCTCTTTTATTTCATTTTTCTTCAATTATATCTGCTTGCTTGTGCACTCCTGCACAATAGATTTGTTTTAGTAGCACCATTAGGAGACTTGGGAGTTGTTACTTCAAAATCAACTTGTTTTTCTTCTTCTTTAGCTTCTTTCTTATGCCACAATTCAGTCATATCCTCTTTTATTGAAAAGTCAATTTGTTCCTCCTCTAATGGATTTAAAACAAACCTTTTTCCTCTCATTTTTACTTGGAAAATATCTTTGTCATATGCATCTTTAATTGTGCAACTTTTATTTTCGAACAACACTTTATAACCTTTATTTTCGAACAACACTTTATAACCTTTATTTTCGAACAACACTTTATAACCTTTATTTTCGAACAACACTTTAT
>JAMLFT010006027.1:0-16665 GCA_026544285.1 Pachyrhizus erosus
AATTTTGAAATTAACGAAAATTTAAATAAATTTTTGAATATTTTTAGAATTTAATTTTTTAAAATATTTTTAGGGTTGTATTTAACTTTTTAAAAGTAATTCCTTTATTTAATTTTACTTTCTAAATTTATGTTATTATTATCATTTAAGCCTTTCAATTAAAGATCAAAATAACAAAAATAAAAGTTAATTTTAGAGATTTAAATGAAATTCTAACAAAATTTAGAGACTGATTTTTTTTATTTTTATTTTATAAACTAAAATCACAATGAGATGTTAATTTAAAATTAAATTAATCATTTATTCTTATCTAAAAGTTACCTTATTGTTTATTTATCTATTGAAATAAGCAATTCTCTAGATTTTAGAATTTTGTAGTATTGTAGATAAGAAAAATGAAAAATAAATTATACCAAAGACAACTTTATTCTAAATCTAAATTATAAAAAATCCATTTTAAGTTTCACTTTCACTTGTTAAGGCCCAGGCGATAATACTTATCTTTTGAAAATGCCTCGAAGGACTAGTTGGGTTTGCTACTAAGATGGTATCTAGGGTCATTGCCAGATACATTATTCCAGATCGCTAATTGCACCTCCCTTTTCCTTTTTGATATTTTTTCTCCTAAAAATACCTTTTTCTAGAAACTAAGTTCTAGAATAGGTTAAACTTTTACTATTTCCAAAAACTAGAATTCGATAGTATTAAAATTTTAATCCAGTCTAGAACTTAGTTTTTAGAAACAAAATAGGGGGGTTGAAAATGGTGATGTTTTTTCTCTTTAGGACTTTTTTGCTCCTCTCTTTCTTTTATGAGAAGTAATCTCTATAGATGCTTTTGGATCTGTTTAGACACTGGCCAAAATTCAAAATGGTAATAAGGTAAGGCTTAAAATTTTTAGTAGCCATAACATAAATCAACATTATGTAAAACATAAAGAGAGAGAAGAATACATTACTTTGCTTCTACTAAGTCATGGTTCTACATTCAAACATCTTAATGTCAGCCATCCCAACATACAAGATGCAGGGGGTTATTTTTCCATGCATGGCATGAATACGACTGAATTAGAACAAGAAAAAGATCACTTTATGTAGAAAAATTCTTCATCGTACTAACTTTGATATAGGCTGCCATTATAATATCAGAAAAATCCTTAGGATAGTAAAAATTATGGGATCACAAAGGTTAATCAGAGGACATGTAGATGTACAAAATAGCAAAAGATTGGTCACAAAATTAACACAAATAAGACAACGCTTTAAAGCTTTTACAACCTGCAGAATTTGATGTTTCAAGTTTCTCATTTTTAACTTGTTTAAGTAAAAGAAACATTAGATTAAAGTATTCCCCTGTTGCTTAAAAGTAAGGAATGTATCTCCGCTACCTTACCTAAGCCAAAGCAGTATAAATGCCAAAACAGGTCTGCATAAAAAATCATGCAACTTGTCTAGCAAAAATAATCAACAAATATTCTATATAATCTGAAAAATTATGAGACCGATGAGGTTGGAAAGAGGACTTCCAGAACTAAAAATCCCTAAAATATTAAAGTCTAAAACTTTCGGACCTACATATATTAGCCGACAGAAGACAACTCTTTTGTTGTCAAATTTTGACAGCAACCAACATGATCTAATTTCTGTTTCAATATAATTTGATCTTTACACCCTTGAATTTGCTAAGACATGTTTTAATGTAATTGTTAGACTTCAAACCTGAGTTACTTTAGGAACTTCAACTACCTATGATATCTACGTTCATTATTTAAGCTTAACTTCATTCAATCAATACACAGTTTCAATTATGAAACTAAAACTCTTGTCTAGTATTTGACAAGCAATTGTGATAGTTCACTTAACTCATCATCTATATTTTTCCTAATCAATCAATCAACAACCAAAAATAAAACCAGTGATTGCTCACTCACAGAGTACATGAAGCATCAATACCCGTTACACACAAGTAACTAAGTAGTCAGTCATACTTATTTTCATATATTAAATAACTTATAGTTAGCCATTCCATAGTATATACATTTTCACATGTACCATTTTAGAAACTAGCCACGAACATCAAAAATCAATAGTAATCCAATTACATAACATTTTGAAAGATCACACTTTTTGTAATATACAATTACATCATTATACAAACGATCATGCCCACACAATTAGTTATCATAATTAACATTTCTTAACTTTCATGTGGTTTGTAAGTTAGCTTTACGAGCTATCCTACCCTACAAATTTAAAGCCATATTGGAATTAATTGTAGATCCTTTTGGCATTCCTAGATATGTTATAACAACAATCATACAAATCTCTCAACGTCTATAAGTTTCAAGAAATATAATATAGTTTACAAATTCACAATTTAATTATTTTGAGTTATACATTGTTGAGAGCGAGGTGCTCTCAACAATCACTAAACATCCACTTATAATGGATTATCTCACACACCTTTTTGTACGTTTTGCTCTTCATATTTATGATTGACATAACTTCACACATAATTGAATTATCAACATGTATAACTTATCAAATCAAAACTCGCAATGAGTATTACCCAAAAATTTTATTGCATAAGGCTTTTGAACATCTGACGCTCATATTCAAGGCCTAAACAATTTCGACCCAATATGCAAAGAGATAAGTTTTTAATGTCGTTTATCTTTTTTTAGAATTCTCTGCCTTATAAACTCACAAAATCTATCTATCCTTAAAACTTCATTTATGTGCTATGATTTTAATTAGAATTACCACACACACTTTAAGTCATATAAATTCTAAGATAGGTGTTATTAATTCATGATTCTCATTCAAAGACTTGTAAGGTGAAAGATTTTTATAGCTAGGGAATATGAAATCAAAACTATATAATGGAAGATATAACATGGGATTCTTGAACTTACGTAACTACAACTTAAGTCCCATGAATAAGTAAAAATTTAAAGATCATTGTCATTCCTTACCAATCTTGAATATAGTCCATGGACAAAATAATAACAAAGAGAGACAAATATCAAAGTAATGTTAGAGTGAGTACCCATAATTAGAAAAATCCTTAGGAAACAAGTTTGACTAATTTGGTTTGTGTGTGTGAAAGGTAGGAATTAAACATGCAATGGTCTCCAAGGTATAACTAAGTTATAAAACATAATGTTCATGAAGTTTAGCTCAATAGTATATATTGTTGACTTGTTACTTTTGCCTAAATTCTCCAATGTAATGTAAGGTTGTGACATTGACATCAATGTATATTGGTTATTAATGCTTATAGGTTGTGAATTACTTAGGGATGATAATAATAATAATAATTATTCCATTGTTGTTGGAATGACATACTCTCTGGATATGAGGATTTGCATACTCTCTTTATAATGATCATTAAATTAATGTGTGACTTTGGTTATGTAAGAGACAATTTCCCTGTCAAATCTTATTTTCATATCTTCCTTGATATTCTTTCATGACACCTTTATCAAAATAGTTGTTTGTCCATTACCTTTCTTAACTTCCTCCTCCAACCACTTCAACATTTTGTGGCCATATATATTTTTTAGTTGTTGTTTTGAGCTCAACCACCTCATCTTGAACTGCTTCATTCTCATTAGCCATGTAATAAAATTGACTTAAAAATGCAATTTATTCTTAGAAGTAAAGTTTACCAATTAACATGAAAGTAATCCATAAAATAAAAATTATAGCTCAAATGTCATAGGCCAATCAATAATTATGTTGAACTAAATTAAAGATGAATAAATTTACTAACAAAAGATAATGAATTTAAGGAAACACTTACTTGATTCTAAGTAGTTCTTTAGGTGTTTAGGATGCAAAAATGTCTCCTAATGAAAAGAAAAACTCAATGTTTTCATTATATTTTTCTTAAATGAGATAAATAAATTTATTATAATACTTCAACATATTTACAAGAGAAAGAAATAGCATAAAAAGATTGCTTACTTGTGAGTTCATAGGGATTAGAAACAATGTTAAAGGATTAAAAAAAAAAGAATTATAACTTATGTTAAGGATTTAAGAAAGAAACACTGTAAATATTGAAAACAAGGATTGGTCATTATTTTTATTTGTTCCTGTAATGCATTTAGTGGCTTTTAACCATAAACAAAATTATATGGATAACATGCACATAATGTGGAAAAAAGTATAACAATGATTGTAAATATTGTAAGAAGCATGTGGAAAACCTAAAATACATAGTCCCTCCACCAAAAATTAACATCAACCCTCACTCCTTATATCCTTATTACTAAATGATCTAATAACAGAGTCATTTCATCTTCTATCTAAAGCTCTAAATCTATACAACACCAATACATGTATAAAATCACTCAATAAACTCCAAATTAGAATGAGTGTTTGTAGTCAAAGTATTTGTTTAATTGAGAAGGAAAATTGCATGTATTTTTATTGTGTCAACTGTGTTGCTAGTTTAGATGAGAGAGTTGGATTGGTGTAATTATCTTTTGCACTAGTTGTCATGTATATAGATTGTTGTAGGTGGAATTATTGTTGTTAGATGAGGGGTCTAGACTTATTTAAGATTGGTAGATGAGGATGAAAATTTTATATAATGTAATGATTAACCAAGAAGGCCAAATCTTGTGGGATTTTTTTGGTCTTTTGTTTATTTATAATATATATTAATTTTTTGTTGAAAACAAAACTCCAAAATATATCTCCAATACTACATAATTCCTACATTTCACATGGTTCATTACATGCCTTATAATTTCACTTCCACTTGATATTTTTTTTAAACTTTAATACTATATGTCTTTCTCGCACTAGCAATTGGAAATTACACTAGAACACTTATACCACATAACAATTATATTACCCCAAGAAATCCCAAATCTACTTTGTCTATCTGATATGTCATTCTCGCACCAGTAACTTAAAATTACATCAAAACACTTATACAACATAACCATTATACTACCGTAAGTAATCTTGATGCATTTCTTGTGAAAAATATGCTTTTTTTTTTAATCTATTCAACTTCTTACACTTCAATCTTCATAGAACATGGATTGGAGAAGATAAATGATAATGTTACATAAATCTAGATTTATAATAGGTTTATGAAGTTTCGCTACAAAGAGTGAATCCTTAATAAGGAACAAGAAATTCTTCTCTAGAATTTAGAAAGAATTTGATTACTCTCACAAGTGAAAGAAACTCTAAATTTCATTAGTGAACAATTGTTGACTACGTTTGACTTTTTGAACTATATATACTAGATAGAACCTAGAAAAGTAGTTATGTTAGGACCTAGTCAAGGAGGTGTTGAAATTACTGTGGGCATAAGGAAGATGGTACCAAGCCCAAGGTCCAATCTTAACTACATGGCCAAATACAATGCCCAAAATTAGGCTACACTACATGACCCAAAATACAAGGCCTAATAAAACTAAACTACTTGGCCCAAATACAAGACCCAATAAACCTATGCTAAATAGTCTACATCTAAGCACAACCACTTTATGTACACATAATATGAGCTTGGGCCCAAGTTGGACCCAAAAGAAAGCCCAATGGGCTTGGGCTTAGATTGACCCAACAAAAGTCTAAGACTATTTTCTAAGAGTCTCTTCCTTGACCTTATTTAGGAACCTTCTACCTTCAAGTCCTCAAGATTCCCTTTCTTCTTGAATAGCCCTCTATCAAATCCCAAATCTACCTTATGTGCTTGTGATGTCATTCTCACACTAGCAACATGGAATTACACTTTCCAAATGCATGACTCAAAGGTTTACTAGAGTCCCTTAAGCCTAAAACGCTATATTTGACTCATTCATCAATAACATTTGTTGTTTGTTTGAAAAAAAGTGACATGTATCGATTATTAGAAGGTCCAATATAACAACAATAAGTGTTTTTACATAGAATAAAAAATGTCTCTATTACAACTAAAAAACCTCACTTAAAACCTTTAAAACTACTGCTAACAATAAGAGGATTAAGAATCAATGGAATTAATAACGAATTGCAGAAAGTAATTGACAAGTAGAAAAGAGCTTACTTAAAGCAAAAAGTAAAGAGAATAGGAGAGCAAATTCCAAACAATGTATAATGTTGGGAAGGATATACCAAAAAGATGAAATAGATTTCACTTGCAAGAGTAGAATAGAGATTTTGAGCTTAGGCACATGTTCCATCAACGAGTAAGAGAAAAGCACAAAAGGAGAAAAGAATGTGAAGAGAGAAAAATGTAAAAGAAAAAGTTGTGAGGTTAGCGTGAAAACTGAAAACCTATTTTTATTGTTTTCAAAATGAGGTAAAACCATTTTAAAAATGAAAAAAAATTCAACTCTATTTTATGTTAACATGTTTTGTTTTCAAATTTATATTTTAAAACCAAAAACTAAAACCTTACAACCATTCTGAATGCAACATAAGATATTCCCAAAATGACATTAATTCCCACCATATCAAATAATAATGTTTTTACCATAATATTGATGTCTTCTAACTTTGCATCCCTTCGCACTTACCTTGCGTAATGGCCTTATATAATAGGTTGATGTAGGTCTTGAGATATATAATAGGTTAAGACAAAAGTCACAAATTCAATTCAAACTTTTAAAATAAGGCCCATGTCTAATGAAAGCTTGATTTAGAGGAACTTTTCAAAGGTTTATGCCTAGATTGAGTTAAAAAGATCAAGATTTAATTTGAGTTCAAAGTTTAAAGCCTAAGCCCAATATTTCATCAAGCATGTTTAAGATGGACCGATTGTGAGCTCAATAAGGTCACATGCTATAGTAGGTCAAACTAAAAGGTCGATATGCAAATTTGACTTCTACAATGAGGCCCAAGCTTTTCGTAAGCACAATTTTAAAGGGCTTTTTCTAGGATAAGCTTTGAATGGGTCGTATCATATTATGCTAAAAAAAACATAAATTTAATGTTAATTGTTATTTATATCTTCTAACATTACCAATATACCCTCTATATATATATATATTTCTAAAATACCTTTTTGTTTTTTTTCGAAAAGCACTTTTTGAAATGTTAAAATCTTTTAAAAAAATTTAAATTCAAAAATGTTAAAAACATTTTAAAAAGTACTTTCTTGAAGTCAATTTTTAAGAAACAAATAGAAAACCTACAATTAAGTGACAATCTTTACACAATTTGAAATAATTTATGATAATTACATCATAGTTGTAAACAACTTAGATACTTGATTGTGTTGTTCATTTTGTAAAAATTTTACTTCTTGGCCAATCCAAGTTTGATGAAAGCCTAGTTTTTATAATATTTTTTTTGTAGACTATGCTCAAATTGAAACATGATTGAATTGAAATAAAAAAGACTCAAATTTAATTTGTGCTCAAAATTTAAAATATAAATCTTGTATTTTATAGGACAAGTTTAGGTTTAATCATTTTGTCACCTCTAACAAACACTAAATAACAGATGGTGAAGACTAGAAAATAAGTGAAGAGTGAAATAAATTAATAAAGTATAGAAAAACAAAACTATAGTTATGTTAAATATTTAAAAATAGAGTTTTGTGGTACATGTGTTTTATATAGAGATTGAAAGCACAATTAATATGTTTATAAAGATTAAAATTATATTTAAACTTTTTCATAATTTTTTTCAGCACAAATAAAGCTTGTCTTGTTTTAAAATGGATTAAGATTCTCTAATGTTATTAATGAACAGGAGATGGTCATATTATATTAGTAAAAATAACAATAGCATGACATGTTCATTCTAAGATTAAAATATGCTATAAGTTTCAATGAAGGTTTCGGAATCAATTAAAATCAAACACAGTTAAATAATAATTTTAAATAAATACCGCGAACAACATTTTTGTTTGAAACTTGTAAGTGGGACTAGCCTAAATATAATAGTGATCTCAATATATGTCTACAGCAAGCTCAATAGCTAATTATGCATGGTAAATATATGAACTTATACAATAGTCGTATTGATATTTGACCTTATATTATTATACATGGTTAATATATATATATATATATATATATTACAATGCATGATAAATTTTGCTATATCAGTGATATTACTTAAGAGTCTTGCTAACCAAATACTGTTAGAGCAAAATAAGCTTCGACTAACATTTACACACATGCAATTATTTGTAGACTGGGTTTTTACGGATCTTTAGAGTATAAAAAATTGTTTCTTATGAATGATTTTCATCATTAATTAAAAATTCAATGATAACCCAACATAGGCTTAATTTTTAGTACACTTGATCAATCATTTATGAATATACTGGCAAGTAATCCACGCATTGCGCGACTGCTATTTTTTAACTCAAATTAAATTTAAAATAAAATAAAATATAAACTTAATATTACAACTAATATAATACACATGATTAATTAAAAAAAATAGCAATATACGCATCTTAGATCTAGATAAATGTTAAATTAAAAAGAATTAATTCAAGAGTGTAAAAATATTTTTTGATAGTAATTCTTTTTAAGAAAATAGAAGTGAGATCAAATGTTTTATTTTAAAATTAAGAGAATTATATAATACTTATAAAAATAAAATAAAATTTGAATACATTAGATTTATGTTAATCCATTATTTTATTTTTTTAAAAAAAATATTAAATTAATGAATATTTATTAGAAATGAAAAATTTTCATTCTCTTCTCTTACCTTCTAAAACCAAACTCTTAAAAATTAAGATAAGGCTACACTCAAGACCATTAACTTAAGGTAAAACAACTCTATGTCAATTGTAATGTAAAAAGGAAATTTAAAAGCTATTAAAGTGGAAATTAAAAAAATACAACTATAATGTAAAAAGAAAGTTTATAAACAATTAATACTTTTAAATGTTTTAAAAAGAATGCAAAACTAAGTATTAAATAATAGATTTAAATATATTTTTAGTCTCTATAAAATTAACAAGTTTTGATTTTAATTCTGATAAAAATTTTCTTTGATTTTTATTTCTCAAAAAGTAAAAATTATTTTTTATATCTACTATTGTGTAACACTTGTTAGCAACTTATGAATTTAGCAAAAGGTCAAGTGAGTATTCTAGATAATTTTAATTAATGTTTATGACACAATGCCAACATGTGATACTTTTAAAAAAATTTCTAAATTTCTAAAATAAATGTTATTTATCTTAAAATGAAATTTAAGAACCAAAAATAGTTATTCTGGATTTTGAAAGTATTAAAATTAAAGAAAAATATTTTATAGGGATTAAGTTTAAAAAATTTAAATTTTAGATAGATAAAAAATAAAAAAATTGATAAAAATCAAAATTAAAATACACTTATTTTATAAGGATTAAAAATATATTTAAATCTAAATAATATGTTATTAGGAGTAAAAAGACAGAATAAGAGATATCCTCACCTGATAGATTGTACCTTAAATTTGTAACATGCAAGTAAACTTTAAATGGATGAACGTTTTTTCAGCAAACTTTTATTTTTTAAAAAAATATTATCACATTATAAAACTATTTACACAAAACAAAGCAAGGATTTTAAGATTAAACAGGTGCAAATAACATTCTAATATAATTAAATAGTACTCCGCAGTAGATTTCAGTTGATATCATCGTACAAGCATCACACTAGGGTATATTCTTTTGTTACTGATAAGGGGTGATTTCCACAAGGTTTTTGACATTGACAAAAGATTCTCGTATGCCGGAAACTAATCTTTATTATCCGAAGAAAGTCCAACTCAAAGATCTGCTACAAGTAGTTTGGGTCTATGAGTGTACAAAATCTGTTTTATTGGCGACAATAATGCTTATACCAAAGGATAATATAGTTCCACACGTAAAGTTCTATTGAACACATAGCAAGAAAAAAAAAACATAAGTATAATAGATAACATAATATAATATGATAAAAAGATATAAAAAATAAAAAGAATTATTGAGATGTTCAATTATTATTATTTTATATTAAATATGTGAAAGAATAAGATATAACTAAAAGCACAAAAAACATATTTTTTTTAAAGAAAAAATATACTTGAACCCCTATTGTACCATTAAACACTTAGTGAGAGAGTGATAGAATAAAAATATATAAATACTATAGGTAATATAATATAATAAAAAAGAAAAATAAAAAAATGATAAATGTTAATTAAATATTTTAAAAAAATGAATGTTTAAATATCACTGTTCTATCTTGTTCTAAATCCAAAATCTACAATGTTCAAGGAGTAAAACCACCTCCTCAAGCCTAACACTGGATAAAAGTTAAAGTCCAATTTTTAATCACTTCAAATATAAAATCTCTAATTGCTGTAAAACAGCATGTGATAATACTCATTTTCATATAAAATCTCTATTTTTTAGTTTATAACTTAAAGCTGTTATTACTAATTACATGCCTGTATGTTTCAACAGTAACTAGTTACTGAGTTCAAGATAATAAGCCAACGCAAAAGCCAGTTTCCTTGTGAAGCACATCTTGTAATCTCCCCTAGAACGAAAGAGAAAGCTGTGTACGGTTCTAAAGTTTGTTTATGAAGAAAAAAATAAGGTAAATATTAAAGAAAGCCGAATTAGACATGGAACAAAAGGGAAGATACAAGCCTTATAGATGCCAAAGATCTCACTCTCAACTAAAGAGCTTCTCTACTCACTTTCTTATAAATGCATGTACTCTCCTATGCTGCTATGCACCAAAAGCAAAATCAAGACATATTTTCTTTTGTCTTGGATAAAAAGTCACAGGTTTCTTCTAAGTTATTAGATTAGAAACTAATTTCGTTGAATAAAACCAAGCCATATGAATGAGAAGATGGAAAACAAGAGAAAAAGATGGGAAGGTGAAGGAGGGGAAAAGAGCATTGAAGAAGGGAACATTGAATGGGAGCAACTAAGAGAAGAAGCAGCATCAATGGCTGCTGCTATACTTGGAGCCAGAAGGGCTAAGAAACGTTACATTGGGGTGAGGCAAAGACCTTCAGGAAGATGGGTGGCTGAAATCAAAGATACCATACAGAACATTAGGCTATGGTTAGGCACTTATGACACTGCTGAAGATGCTGCTAGGGCGTATGATGAAGCAGCACGTTTGCTTCGTGGTGCCAACACTCGCACAAACTTCTTTCCTTCCCAATCTTCTCCTTCAGTTTCTGCTCTTCCTCCAAAGATTGCCAAACTCCTCCTTCTTAGGCTCAAAGCTAGAAACTTGACCTCTTCATGTATGGTTACTACTCCTTTTCCTAGTAACCACTATGAACAAGAAATCAAACCAGTACTGGAACCCGAACCAGATCCACAACCTCATTTTTATCACCAAATAGAAGAACCCCATTATGGGAATTTTTTAGATATTGTAGGAAATGGGATTGTTGAAGAAAGTTATTATGGTGCTACTAGTTATAGTTCTCCTGCCATAACTACTTGTGACTATAGTTGTGGTACTAATGAAGAAAATTCTAACCAAGAGGGTAGCATGGAGGATTTCAAGCTAGGGTATCATTGTGGTGACCATGTTTATGATGAAAACAACCAGGTTGTGAGTGATAAACAGTTTGAAGACTGTGATGTTGGGATCACTGATTTTCAGTTTATGGACACTGGTGCATCATTGAGTTACTATTTTTCTCCATTTGAGATAGCACAGGAGATGGTGGGACCCATAGAAGAAGAGAAATTTGATGTTGATGACTCACCATTAGGTAGAGAAACTTTCAGGATGAAGCAAGAACGTAAATTCTCAGCTTGTCTTTACACCTTAATTGGGGTGTCTGAGTGTTTGAGGCTACAAGTTGGACCAGAAAAGGGGAAGGAATTGGAAGAGTTTTGAGGATGGGACATGTGACATTAGCAGAATAAGGACTACACAAAGGAGGAATTAAAATGAAGAAACCAATCAATAAAGAGCGTGGAAATAGCTTAGGCATGCAGAGGCACTAACGGGAGAAACAAATTTTTCTTATATATTCTTTTGGAGCTTACTTCTTGATTTTCATTCTAGCTGGGCAGCAAATAAACTTGGAATAGCTTAGATTATATTCTTTTTATCTTTTACAATAGAGGATGGCATCTTAGCCCTTACTCATTAATTTCATTATAAATAAAGCTAATGCAGTTTTGCTATATGATCAATGATTTTTCTATCCTATAAATTTTTAAAAGACCCTTCCTCTAGATGTTATATAATACCGCTTTTTTGAAAAAGCTAAACTACATGAATACTCGGTAAGCTTTTTTTTTTTTTAAAAAAAAAAAAAAAAAAAAAGAATTGGTGTCTTAATTTTTAAAAAATTTAAAATGATTTTCTTATTTATTTAATTAACGACACACAATTATTTTTAAAAAAATATCATTTTTTATTTTTAGACACAATTTTAAATTTGTTTATTGATTCAAGACATAAAATTTAATTTATTATATTTATTTACATGAAAATGAAAATTATGAGAAGCAACTGCTTCAAACCAAGACATGATCAAATGGAATCACTAAAATATAGTTTCAAAATCTCTTGAAATTTAAAGAAACTTATTTTAATCATAAATGAAATTTGATCTTGGAATAAAAATAATTAATAGATACTCTTTTAATTGATTTTTTAATCCTTATATTAAAATTACTGAATGAATAAACTTAGGTCAATATGTCAAGGATTAAAGAAAAAAACTAAGAATATAGATGCAAAGAGGATAAAGATGAAAACAATTTCATAAATAATTTTTGTACTGATTCAATCACTTGTGTGATCTACATCTAATTACTCATAAGAACTTAGTATATGAATTTTCACTAAGTAATTTGATGATTACAAATACTTGTCAAAAGAAAATGCACACCACATATGCTTTTAGTTCTTGAACCCTACAAGAATCATAAAAAATCATGTAGAATCCTACTACATGAATCCTTTGAACACCTCAGTCAAGGTCTAATTCAAAAACACAAAAAGATAAGAAAAGATATAAACTAAGAGTGATAGATATGAGAATCCCAACACTTATCTTATGTCTTCAATGATGATCATAATAACATCCTTTTAGAAGATCCACTGATTCTTCAAGTTAAGAAATCTCATTTTTAGATGATGAATCTTCACAATAATAATATGATAGTTCACAATTATTTCTAAACAAAGTACTAACTATTTTACAATGAGAGTCGTTTAAAAAATGTGCTTACAAGTTCGTTTATATAGACTTCAAATAAAGTTAGTTGATTATTTTGATTATCAATTTATTTGAGTACAAGTTAAAACAATATAATCGATTAATTCTTAAGAAAAATTGATTATCTACATAAGCAAAAATTTTCTTAAGAACATAATAATCTTTTTTTTTTTAAAGTGGATAATGGATTCTTTGTGCACTTTCATAAATCTTAAAATACATAACATCATATAATTGATTATATTGTTCATCTAATAGATTATTTTATTCTTTATTTTAAAACTTTCAATTTTTAAACATATTTTCACCCAAATTTATTGCTAAGTCTTTAAATACTTCATTTTACTTTTAAAATGGTGCATAGGTGAGCATAACATTTAGAGTTGGATATACGAGTAACTCGTTTGTTTAGACTCATACTTATTTAAGTCCATTTATTTAGCCAACAATTTAAACAAGTTTCATTTTAAACTATCTGCGACTATCCTGCTTAATTCGTGGGTAAACGGGTAACTCGCAACCTGCATTAAGAAAAAAATATTTTTTAAAAATAATTAATTTAAGCTAAATATGAAATATTTTTTTAATAAAAATAAATTTTCAATTGTCTTATCACGGTAGATCTAAATAAAAATATTAACAATATAACCATATAAAATATTTAAATTTAAAAGTATATCAAGTCTAAAGTCAAATATGTTAAAAAAAATTGAATCAACTCAAAAGCTCGCAAGCAACTTACATAATATATGGGCAGTTCACGAACCTACAAGTTAAATAAGATATGTAAAATAGTTCACATTTTAAATAAATTCCAAAATTAAAAATTCATATTTACACGGATTACAAACTATATGAACTATCTACAAGTATTAACTCATTTACCTAATTCTACTAACATTAAAGATTATTTATCCAATATGCATGCCCACACACACAATTATACAATCAGAATAGAAAAACAAATAAATCAAAGTTCATAAGTCAAAGTTCCACACACACGTTATATCATTATATTTACAAGACATCATCAAAACCAATTGAACACAAACATCTTTAGTTACATTAGCTTCTGGTCATGGTCATCATTTTTTTGATTTTGAACATTTGTTAATTTTCATAGTTTTCATATAGATAAATCTAATTAAATAAGCTTTAAGTATTACATTAATAAAAAAAAGTTAAAAATCATACTCAAAAATAAAAAATGATAAGTTTTTGAAAAAAGACTTATTTACATGTCATTAATTAATCAAGTAAGAGAATTATTTTATAAATTTTAAAAATTAGAGGATCAATTTAAAAAAAAAAACAAGTTAAGGATATATTTTAACATTAAAATAACCACAAAATGTTTATCTTCATTAGCGGAATCTTGACTCACATTTTGACTAAAGAGAAATATAAAATTAAAAGCTTTGATTAATTACTTAGTGTTTATTGAAATATATATAGTTTGAACCAAAAAAATAAACATCCTCACGAGTACATAATGTTGGTACATTGTAATTAAATATGCTTACATCCAAATTTTGAACATACTTCTGCTAACATCATGCATACCTTATGTTAGCGGAAACATATTTAGAATTTGTGAAGAGGAATAACAATTTAAAACAAAATAAATATTGCTTTTATAATAAGATTCACTCGTTATTATTCTTACCTATACCATATTTAATGTTGAAAAACTCTATTAGGTGAAAATCCAGATCTCTAAAAGGTAATCCAGTATATTAATTGAGGATAATTACAATATCCTTTCAACATTCTTTTCAAGAGGTATTAAATATCTCTCATCCTATAATCATAGTATTGCAAAACACAGAAGAATATACCTAACAAATTCTTAGTGCATATACATCTTACACGCTCTTGAAATTTTTCATATTACATTTTTTTTTCTCTCACCGTTGAAGCACACCTAGATACTTTTACTTGATATGTTTTAAGGAGATACTTTTTTTTATCATATTTATAGACATACATGCATTCGTTTCCACCTTACAAACCATTAACAAAAGTAGGTTGATGCAAAAGGCACAAATTCCTCCTATATAGGGTACGTTTGAATTTCTAGTATGAGTATTTAAAAGTATATTCGAAAAGTAAAATCAATTTTAAACTATGTCTAATTATTTTTGAAAAGTATATTTTAGAATTTTATCTAAAGATTCAATTTTAAAAAAAACAATACTTAAGATATTTTTACAAACTTTATTTCTAACAAACACATAGTTGTTGACAAATACAAGCCACACACTCACAATTCTCCACATAAAAGTAAAACTAAGAAAGCAAAATATAAAGTGTTTTTTCCCCCAAACAAACGGAGTCAAATTCAAATAGTAAAACAGATGAATGTTTCATAATAGCTAAAGTTAAACATCTAAGGTTAATCTAGACGGATTGTTAAGTGCACACTCTTATTTTTGCTATAATAAAATTAACTTATAAGTTAATAAACTAATGAAAATTAAAAACTTATAAATTAATTGATTTAATTTAAAGTGTTTGATAAGACTAATTAGTAAATTAACTTAAATATGTTAAATGACATAAAAGAATATTTAATTATTTGAATATATATATATATATAAATTAATTTTTAATAATTTATCATCTTAAAAAATAGGATAATAGTTTTTTTATAAATAATGATAAAGATTTGATGATTTTATTTATTTTGTTTAAAATCAATTTTTGAATAAACTGATATTGTTTTAAATGAATTCGTTTTTTACTATTTAAATAAATTTTTAATTATATTAAATTAAAAAAATATTTTAGTTATTCAAATTTAACTATTGAATTATTTTAAATTAAATTGGAGTGATGATATATGAAACCATAAAAAAAATTATTGATATAATAGTATACAAGGATATTGATATAATGTTATTCTAAAATTGAATTGATAAAAAAAAGGGGATCATATAATTGGATAGAAGGAACATTGAATTATGTCGTATAATTAAAAAAACATAAAATAATTGAAAAAGTAATTCAAAGATGATATAACTAAAAAGATTTTTAATTTCAATGAAGGGTGTATAGTAATGACAATAGGTGAATTTGATATAATTAAAAAGATTTCTAACTTTAAAAAATGGTTTATAGTAGTGGCAATTGATGAATTAATTATCATGTGCACGTGAGAGTGATAAAATAAGCAAAAGAATATTAAAAATTAATAAAAGGGTAAAAAGGAATTTCAAATAAATTAGTAAAAATAAAATTAAGAAAAAAATTAATAGTTTATAATTTAATTTATTTTCATAAACTACTTCATGGTTATGTTTGATAAGACATTCCAACTAATTTTTAGTTTTTTTTTATTTGTTGAAAAGTTAATTTATTCATTGGGTAATTAAATTTTTTTATAATAACTTATGACTATGATTGACAAAACTAGTTAAAAGTTGTTAAATTATTTTATTTAATCATAAGTGTTTGATAAAATTGTCTATTTAAGTAGTTAAAAAATATAAAATAACAAAAATGAATACAT